>MU223738.1:3573550-3590408 GCA_018584345.1 Thuja plicata
CATTTCTATGGTGCCACCATAAGAGGATGCCATCGATCATAACTGTGAGTTCAAAATAACACTTTCTTTCTCGGCTTCAATCCATCTCTGGGACTGTCTTCTACAATGCCTCTGTCACATTTAGAGTTTCGTGTGCTTGGATTAACAAAAAGCAGAGAACTATGTATGGTAGAGGAGGTAGATAATTGTCGATATTTGAGGAAGATGGCCTTTAATTCAATTGGTGGAAAATCTCAAACTGAATGCTTCCGGCGGAAAATACCAAATCTGCTTCTCCATTGCGGGAATTCACCATTGAGGTGCATTTCCCGCTTCATCCACTTTTCTCAGTCTCGGTTTCCTTTGATTGATTTAAGACTGCAGTCTTCACTTAGTGACATAGACTCCATTAAAATGTATCTTTCATTGCCAAAATGCTCCATTGGCGGGATTTGACATTATAGCTTCTTTGGCGGAAAATGGAAAATGAGCGGCTCCATTGCGGAAAATTGGAAAAGAGCTTCTCCTGGCAGAAAATTGGAAAAGAGCTTCTCCGGCGGAAAATTGGAAAAGAGCTTCACCATTGTGGAAAATTGGAAAAGAGCTTATCCATTACGGAAAATTGGAAAAGAGCTTCTCCATTGCGAAAAATTGGAAAAGAGCTTCTCCATTGCGGAAAATTGGAAAAGAGCTTCTCCATTGCGGAAAATAGGAAAAGCGCTTCTCCTGGCAGAAATTTGCAACTTGGCTTCTCTTTGTGGAAAATGAGACTGAAGCTTCTCCTTGGCGGAAAATGACCATGAGAGGTCATTTTCTGCTTTCTTTGCGGAAAACTTAAAAAGTGCTTCTACATTCCAATTCTTCTTTTGAAGGTTGAATCAAACCAGTAGATATAATGTTGACACATGTTTGATTTTAGGATCAACAATGTATTCTTCCCGAGTAAACACCCTTTATATTTGGAGCCTTGAGATCTCCTTAACACTGTCATATGGAGTGAAATTTTGTATATTTCAATGCCAGCCCTATACCTTTATCATTCAAGTGAGGAATCTTTTTTCTAATTTCTTGTGAATTTCTGGAAATTATGATTCCCAATCACCATTTCACCTGAGAAAGATCACCAATAAGAGCATGTTATCCTTGCTAGGTTGGGGTCTATAACCTACCCATTATGACAACACTTGAACCAACCCACCCGGCTAATAAATGAGAGGGCCAGAGAGAGGGAAACCCGACAAGAATAGCCTACCTATAAAGGACTTAGACCTAGACACAAATAGATCAGACATGACTAAATCTGAAATTGACAAAAAAATGATGGGTGACTAAAAGTCAGGCAACAGGCATACATTCATTGTAAGTATGATATACTGGGTATTGATGAAATTTCTACTGAAATGGAGTATATGACTCACAAAGGCATTATGAGAGATGAATACAAAAATGTTGATCAATTGAGCATTATGAAAATTATGGACTTATATCAGTTTGACGAAGAAGAATAGTTTAAGATATTGTTGAGAAGAGTACATGATTAGTTTATTTGGATAAGCGAGCAACTTGTGAAGATTTATAGTGAATTTATTCATGAGATTACTAGATTGGATAATACTAGAATCATTCCTATAGCAGAGAAACATGTGAAGAAGCAAGTTTAAACCCTAACACACTCGAAATGAGATAGGCAAGCTATGTCAGTAAGTGACATTGTGCAAAAGGATGTCAAATTGATTTCTATGATACTTGGATACAAATTCTACTATAGTAGTAGACCTAATTCAGTATCTGTAGGAGTTATCATGATGGAATATAGAATGGTGAAAGAGAATATTAAATACAATCTATGCAGACTTTTAGCACAAATATTTCTGGAGAATGTGAAACTGATAAAGAAAGACAAATCAAAGACCTTTAGATTTGGTTCACTATTGATGCATATGTACTTACACATTAAGCACAAATTTCTAGACATGCACCCTAGTGGTTGGATAAAAGGGATACTTACTAGTATACAGATTTCTAAAAATTACAAAAGATAGAACAACACATGGGTTGGTGGTGAGTTGTTTGGTATGATTAATATTCTTCAGAGGCAGATGAAGGGAAGATACAGGATACCTGAAGACTTAGTTGAGAAGTACAAGAATACAATCTATTTCATGGTTGAAACTTGTATGCTTTGAGGCAGTAATACCAAGGAAGAAATGGTGTTATCCTATGGGATATGAGGTAAGTTCTGAGGTATTAACTATGCAAATTGAACATGTCCTAGCATCTGAGATAGATACATTTGAGGAGAGATGGGGAAACTATGAGGAAAAATAAGCTAAAGTAAGAGAGGAACAAACCAGAGGTTTGAGGAAGAGAAAAGTAGACAACATTGTGCATGAATGTGGTATTAAGGTAGGATTCACAGAGGAAGAGTTGAAGGAAGTTAGCAGAGCGATCTTCTAGATTGGAAAGTACTACTACTGCAGCCCTTACATCTCCTAAAGTAGTGATGGTAGACAGTCCACCTCCTACGGTTATTGATGTAACATCCCCTTTGTTGGTTGTATTTCCTATTTTAGAGTTTACCCTTAAAATTCTTAAACTCTTTGTCATTCTCATGCCTAGAAGGTAAAGTTTCATGTTTGAAACCATTTACATATCTCTGTAAATGTTTTTTTTTCTCAAAACCTAGATCAAAATGTCAAAAACCTAAGCCTTGGAGTAAATTTGGTTTGAAATTGTAGAAAAGCCCTAAATTTTCCAAGCTGGTTCTATTTCTGTGTTACTTTTTCATGACTTAAGTTTGAGCTTATTTGCATATGTTTAGTTCCTAGTCGCTAAGTCTTGTAAGAAGAAACAAATATTCCTTATGGTTTTGAGACTTAGCAGAAAGCTTTGGTCACGTGGTCTTGTGATAAAAAAGAATATACTGAAAAGGTTATGAGACTTAATGCAGACCGTTGATCTCTGAAATAATCCAATGATAGTTGCTTTGTCTCTTGATAAAAGCAGAGTTAGTTATATCATGTGGCGACTTTGAGTTTACTCAGTCACATTATCTCTTAATATAACCCGTGGTTATGAGTTGAGTTCATGAGTTAAAGAAAATAGTGTTGTCGCCAAGTCTCATGATCAAAACTGAGTTAAGTAAAAGATTTGGAGAGTATGTGACAACCATGGATCAGAAAGTTAATCTAATGGCAGTCGGGAAATATCTTGATTGTAACTGTGGTTCATAAATTATCAAGTGACATGGAGATTAAATGGTCACTAGGTCTCTAGATAAACTAAAGGTTAGATATGAGTTTAAGTAAAGGTGTTGTCGCACAGTCGCATGATCAAAAGAGAGTTAAGTTTAAAATTAAGAGATCAAGCGACAACCATCAGATGCAACTAAAATCAACTGTAGTCGCGTGGTCACTTGAAAAGGTTGAAAAGTCAAAAGGAATCAAGCAATTAAGAGACAAAAGGAAAAATATGACACGTGTCTGTTTGTCTCTAAGTCTCGTGAAGTATTAGGGTTTGTATTAAGGATTAAGAGACTTAGCGACAACCGTTGGATACAGAGGAAAATGAAATCAATGGTAGTTGTGTTATCTCTTGAGGCACATTATAAAGGTAAATTAATTATGTGATTAAGAGACTAATGTGATTAGTCACATGGTCTCTTGATTGAGCATGGGTTAAGAAAATTATCCAGTGACATAGAGATTTCACAGTTGTTGAGTCTCTAGATGAAACTTGAGGTAAAAGAACAGTTAAGAGAATGCTTTGTCACGGTGTCTCTGTAAGATGGAGGGTTAGGTTAAGATATCAAGTGACATCACACTAAACTTTGATCAAAGTTTTAATCCTACAGTGATCGCTAAGTCTCTTGAAAGAGCTGCAGTTAGTGAAATTATTAAGCGACAAGGAGATCAGTCAGTCGCTGAGTCACTAGAAGTGAATCAGAGTTAAAATAGACTGCTCAACAACGCCATTATTAACAATTGTTAACCAATCAGAGTAAAGAGATTATGACAGATGGGAAAGTAGCCGTAGTATGAGTTAATGCAGCCAATCAGATTTGATTTTGAATTTTATAAGGTTTTTTTTATGAAAGAACACTCATCAGAAATTGATTATTTGACAGTTTGAATGCCATGGCTAAAATCAAAAATTGATGTCGCAGTATGTGAAGCTAATGGTGAAGTGATTGAATTACCAGCTAGAAGTGACAATCTTCATTCAATTAACAGTTATAAGTATACTTTTCCATTGTCATTTCATTTTTACCAAGTTTCTATTTTCTCAGAGTGAAGAGTTTATAGAGATTTAGTGTTTTCTGAGAAAGATTAAGATTTTCAGTAGCAAGTGATTCAAAAGGTGGTTGCCTGATTCAGAATTTAGTAAAGATTGTAATTGACACTGTTCTAGAGTTCAAAGCTACAATTTTTAGAGAATTCAAAGTTTGGTGGTGAGGGTTTTCAGTAGTTTTGTTTCAATATCAGTGAATAAGGGTTGAGAGCAGAACATAAAGGAAGTATGAGTCAAGCACAAAGTATGGCCTCCACCAGTGGGAGAAGTGACGATGTTGAAGATGAGTCAAAGGGAAAAGAAACTAGTCAAATGAATTCCTCACTTTACTTCCAAGTTCAAACCATAATCGAAAGGTTAGTGCAAATGTTTTAATTGATGATATGGCTTATGTTAGGGATGCAAAAACACCAGGGTCATCAGGGTATGCACTTTTCAATTATTTCTTTAATAATAGTGATGAACCCATGCCTATCTCAAACCCTTGGACCTGTGGGTTAGCCAGGTTGCTAGTTCCTGATGTCTTTATTGACATTGATTTCATACTAGAATTGGCTAGTAGATATGAACCTTTAATCAAAACCATTAAGAGGGATGATGGAAAGCCCTTACTCACCCTAGACCAAAATACTTTTATGAAATATTTTAATGTCTACTATCCTATGTATACTGAGATAAATCAGAAGAGCCTAGAGAATAGGTACATTAGAGAATCTGACATTGCGACTAAATTGATCAGGGATCATCATGTCCCTAAGAAAATGAAGACTTATATAGCCCCCATGTCAGGAGTAACCCCGTATTGTTACAAATACCTTAATTTCTATATTAAGTATATATCATATGCACTATGTAGAGTGCTTGGAAAGGATGATGGGGCATAAAGGATCACCTCAGACATTTTGATGATGGTGTTGGATATGCAGAGTCTTCATACTACTTCCAATTATGATTACATTTAGTATATCATTGATCAGATGCACCAAGGATTTATAGATATACAAAACAAGAAGGATCATCCAAAATTTATGCATTATTCAATCCTCATGAATTTGATTCTCTACTATAATTTCCCAGTTATGAATTGTCAGTTTCTATAGCCACAAAGGTTCCACCATAAATAACCCAACCCTGTTCAGTTTTGGATCAGAGTTTGGAATTATACATCCAGAGAGAAGGAGTTCTGTGCTTTCAAAAATTGGATAATCTATCCACTTTTGAAGTGTTTAGGTGCTGATAAGACCAGATTGCCTGTTAAGGTAATTCAATTGTTGAGGCCCTACCAATACCTTGACAAATGACCAGGAGACCATAAATGGGGGGATTTTTATTATGAAAAAAAATTTATAATGATGAGGGTTTATGGTTTCCCCCACCCTCTACACATTTTTCCATTTCATGTACCACCGAGGAAAACTACAATGGAGTTCATCGGGCAACTTATTTTGATAGATAAAGAGCATTTGGCATCACATAGGAAGGGTAATTTTACCCCTAGGCACTTCAAGATCTACAATTTCATTAATTGAAAATGAGCCTTAGACTTAGTGAATACCTGGTTGAACCATTACAAAATGAATGTGGCCCTACATAGACATGTTGATACTGAGGGATTCATTCTTAGTGCAAAGAAGTTGCTCACACCAACTATCCCCTACACAAAGGTACATGAGGAGTGTATGGAGGAGGATTTAATAAGAAACATCTTGGAGGATGAAGATGTGGATAGGAAAGCAGTTAATTTCAATGAACTTATGGACCTGGAGAGGTAGGTAAAGAGAAAGGGGATGAAGTTTGGAGGTTTCTACCCTAACATGCCTTATCTCAAAAGGCTAGATGCAATGATTGAGAACCACAATCTTTTATGTAATCAGTTAGAAGAAGCACTAGTGGTACCCGAAAAGGGCCATAGAGAGAATTTAGAGTCTAAATATGATGATGATAGTGAACAGGTCTATCCTTCACCCAATGCCTATCCAAATTACCAAGTAATACCATTGAAGCTTGTAGTTGAAGGTGAAGATGGCATTGACTTAACAGAGGTCCCAGAGAAGGAAGTGACAAATGATCCCCCACCTAAGAGATAAAGAGTAGAAATAGGGGAGCCTTATAGGAAGAAGAAGATAGATAGAATTGAAGCCCTAATAACTGGAGATAAACCATATGATAATTATTTAAGAAAACAAATCAGGGCAGGGAAGAAACTCCAAAAGGATACAGAAGAAGAGGAGGAGTTACCTCTCAGATCATGCACAGATGAGAGATTGTTGCATCAAGAGGAATTTCTCAAAGATGATAGCTTTATAAAGATAAGGTAATTCTAGGATTTCCTAATATGGAATAAGAAACAAAAAATTGGAAAGAAGTTGCAATTGGCAGGTGGTGACCCAGTCACTCAAGAGGCCTTACAAACATTGCAGGATTATGATCCTGAGTCTGAGGAGATCACACCAGAGAAAGCAAGGAAACTGGTCAAGGCCAGTGGAGTGTTATTTGTGGAAGGCTAGGACTTGTCTTCAGCATTAATTATAGATCAAATAAGGAGACAACTTGATGTCAAACTATAATCAGAGACTCAGGTTGGAGACATGATTAGAGGGTTTGGTTATAACCCTAAATCTCAAGCATTAGCAATGTGGAGCCTAGCTCCCAAAGATCAGAAGCCAACCATTCAGAATATTCAAGAGAAGATGGAGGGAAATAAAATTATATGGACACTAGATAATACAAGGGATATGGAAATATCCCAAGTAAAGACTCATGTTTCTCACCTTAATGAGGCAAAGACAGGCCAACTATCAGACAAATTGCAAAAACTCACTAGTGACACTCGTGATATTGTTAAGGATAGAGATTTGGATTTGATAAAGATCAAAGAATAGGGGAAGCTCATAGATGAGATTACAAAGAAGTTACTAGATATAAAAGAGCCTTCCCATATTGAGCCCAAATAGGTCATGGATGTTGAGATCCAAATAGAGGATACAGGGGAGATGCTTGTTGAAACAGAGCAAGGAGTTACTGAGAATAACAGTGTGATTCTAGAGGCCTTGACTTCAATTTTGTAGCATAGGATTGACACCATCAAAGGAAAGATTGATGTAGTGTATGGGGCTTATGGCTTGTTTCCAGGCTTACAAGTATAAGTGGAAATTTTTTTGACAATTTTGGATCCTTACTATGCAACTTGGTCCGAAAGAACATCTCTTTTTGAATATTAGCACCAGTACAACCATTGAGATCATATTTTCCAGAAATAGTAACCATGGTTGGTACAGAGATAGAGTAGATTGGGGCCACTTTATCCTTTTTCAAAAGAAAATCCAATCAAATTGATGCTAAGTTGAAGATGTTTGGGATAGATTATAGTAGGTTTGTACCCCCAATCAGAACTGAAGATGATTAGATCAAACCATTAGGGTTATGGATATCAGAGTTTGATAGTGTACTCCCCAATAAAGACATTTATGTCTCTGACCAAGGAGAATTAGATATGGAGAGGTTCAACCAAATTTTGGATGAGGAAATTAAGGCAGAAATAGACTACAATAAATTCATTACATATATTAAAAGCATTACAAATGCTAGGTGGGAAAGGAAGAATACTCAACTAGAGAATATTAAAAACTTTGAGTGGCCTAAGGAAGAGGATGTGACAACATGGGACATTATGACAAAGCCCAAGAAGAATAAGCTTGTCAAATTTGATTTAGATGTTATGGATGAAGAATAAAGGACACATGGCACTTGATCGATGAGCATAGGAAGGTTAGTAATCTTGAAAAGATTGGTGTAAGATAGCTTGTATTAGAGGTCACTAGATCTTGTTATAACTATCAGATACTATCCTGAATACATGCAAACAAAGGTGCTGACATTCACAAAAGGACAAAGTACAAAATCAGATTTTATTCTTCAGATTCATCCTCCCACCGCTTGGAGCTTTCTTGTATTTTGTCTTTTTCTATGTTTTTAGGGTTAGGTTTCTTAAACCATCTGAAGCTTGTTGCATCCTTATCTTAAGGATTCCAAGATGGTTTGAACCTATAAATAGATCTTATTTTAACATTTGAAGTAGGTGATGAAATATAATTATAAGCCAGACTATAGAATTTTGTCTGTGTTTTTGAGCTTTAGCCTCTATATGTATGAAGCAGGAATATAAATAAAATACAGTGCAACTTCTCTTCTATATTGTTGTTGTCTCTTTACTTATTGTGTATGCTCTTTTATGTTTAATTTGTAAGGCATTTTAAAAATATTGGTTACAAGTTAGCTATATAATTACTTACAAGTTTCTTTCAAGGGAAGAACTAAGTTTTGTGAGTAGTTTTAGAGAGTATAACAGTATTTACAGATTTGATACAATAGTCTTGGAGTGATAGGGTGATTTGTAAGGCATTTTACTTGAGTTGCATCTAGTTTGCAAGGTAATCTATAGTATCCTTATTTACTTTTTTTGTGGATTTGCATCTTTGACTCTATAGCCCAAGGAGAGGCACTGGTCTACAATCTATCAAGTGGTTTATCATCATCCAAAAAATTTAAAATACACAAATCTTTCACTTTTGCATTCAAAACATATAATTCTAAGCAATTATATCAAGATATACAATTCATTTTACTAATCCCTTTAAGAGAGGATTAAAATAGGTTTCCCCTCCTAAGTTCTGAGAACTATAAAAGGAAGATGGATGAATGTCCTTAAAACACTACTATTTGCTGTTATCATTTCAATAGTTTTCATGGTTAAACTCTGTGTTAAGTTGTTTTCAGTTTTATGTAGAGTAATTTAGAAGGTAATACAGTAAAAGAACATCAAATTAGTATCCACATCTATTAATACTGTGAGACATCAATCTTATATAGGTAATACCCGCCTGGGTGTTGTGGAACCTAAAAAGAAGGAGGTGATAATAGTTTCCCCAAACATTATCATAAATCCTCATCAATTAGAGTTTTCTCTTGCTTGAGTCATTATTTTCAGATATTGGGAGTCATAGAGTTAAATCAAATATTTAAAGCATTTGTTGAAGGTTCAGCAAGAAAAAACCCTAACACCCTTCACCATAATAGACCTCGCAGGTAGAAAATATTACTCCTAGGGTGAGTACTAGATACAACAGACAAATTTCACCACCTAAAGAACAAAACAAAATGAGAGAAGAGAAGAAACCTAAAAGTGATAAGCATATATGGAAACCTGACTTGAAGATGATTGCGAAGAGAGCTATCGATCAAGGGAAGTAAGTTTATATTAAAAAATATTATGACAGGTATGAGAAAAGTGATAAAATTTGGATTACAGATGTTGTAGTTAATCATTTACTTATTTTCAAAAAGAATCTATTGGAGATAGAGGGCAGTATACCTAAAGAGTTATATGGTAGATTGGAGACTAGGAAAAATCTAGCACAAATTGAGGATGAAACTATCAGAAACCAATAAATTGATAATATGTTGCCTGTAGTTTCTATGCAAGAAAGAGACAAAATATTTAAAGAACTGAAACCTCTATTAAGAACTAAGACTAGATTAGTGAAGATTATGGAAAGAAAATATGATGAAGTTACTGAAGAGACTAAGAAAGCACTAGAATAGATATTAATGAACACTATTCCTGAGAAGACCCCACTTCCTACAACTACTTTACCTACACCCTTAGGAATGGGAGAGAGTTTGAAGATAGATGAGGCAAGTGTTGAGAAGAACATAGTCGATATGCAACTAGATTTCTATGTTTCTAGTGTGCCTGTGACTCTTGACATGTCACTTGATGAGAAGGACCCATTTGAAGAAAATAATGACAATACAAAGACTGAGGAAGAAGGAAAAAAACAATTGGAGTAGAAAGAAGAAACAACAAACATTGAATTCAAGAATGAAGTTGACACATCTTCTACCTTATTGATGGAAAGTAAAGACAAAAATATTGATATGGATGTTGATTGCATGGATGAGGATGAGTTGGTAAAATTAGCTTTTACAAAACTTACTAAAGCAAAGGAGAGATCTGACAAGGAGACCAAGGTGATGTCTAGAGAAATTGATACTGTGAACAAATTGCTCCCAAAACCTATTGTTTTTTTAGAATAGAGATGATGTAGAGAACCTGAATTTGGCACTTGATGCGTTTGATGGACAATATGAGAACTTGGTAAAGATTCAGAAGGAAAGGCATAAAAGAATTACTTAGAGAAGAGCTATTTGAAGTTTTCCAGTCTATCTCATGGGACTTGGGCATTCTAAGAATCAGTACAACAAATCCAAAGAGTTGTATTGTACATGGTAGGAAACTATTCAGTTATTGCATAAACCCTATCCAACATATTCAAAATGTTGAAGACATTATTGCCAAGGACAGGGCAACCTTGAAAAACATAATAGACAGTTGTGAGACCTCTTCACAATCTATAATGGAATTGGACAAGGAAGTAACAAGAATTTTGGATAAAATGAATGTATTGGATATTGAGAAAGGTAGAGTTTTGACAAGGTTTGGTTTGCTGAAGAGTTTAATCACTCCTAAGATATCAATTATTGAGGTCCACTTATCAGACATGGAGAAAACTGCAGAATCATTGGCTAACTCCATGCAAATAGAGTTGAAAGAAGCAAAGACAACATCATTTGCATTAAATTAACTAATTCATGTTAGTCAAGTTTTTCTTAAGTCATGGAGTAAAAAAGTGAAGATCTTGGGAGATTCCTTTCAAGATATTCTGAAATTGGTAAGCAAGCCCTAATTTTATTACTTTTTATGCACCTTTATCATTGTTGTCAAAGGGGGAGAAGAGAGGAGAAAAAAATGAATAGAGGAGAAGAGAGAAGAGAAAAATGAATAAAGGAGAAGAGAGAAGAAAAAAAATGAATAGAGGAGAAGAGAGAAGAGAAAAATGAATAGAGGAGAAGAGGAGAAGATAATGTATAAGGAAAGACAGTTTTGTTTTGTTGGAACACTTAGTTATTTTTTGTTAAGTGTTGGCATCAATGCCAAAGGGAGAGATTGTTGGAAAGTGATCAATTTTGTATGATGTGATCCAATTTTTGGTTTTCATTTATGGAAACACATCTGACATATAGATCAATTCATTTAAAGTTAAGTTTTTTTGACTCTGAAATTAGCTAAGTACAGAAGCAAAATTATAGAGGCATTTTGAGTATCAAAGATTGAGATCGATGAGTTACGACAAGAGAGCTTAGAAGAAGATAATATTGCGTATGTGTGACCTCCACCTAAGATCTATTTTATTTTGGTGATGTTTACAATAAGTTATAGATATTTGAAGATAGATAGACAACAACAGAACAGTGATACAGAGCAACTGGACAGAAGTGATGATTCAGGGAGTATGCTGTGAACTCCTAGAAATCAGAGTTGGATTATGATTTTTGATAACCTATATTTTTATTATGTAAGAGAACCAACTATGCATTTGATATTTTCTCTATTAAATGTATTTTTTATTGAGAGCCGACTATGTAATATTTTTATTTGAGAGCCGACTTGGTAAAGAAGAAAGCTATATATTTAAGATCTTTTTGTTGAGAAAAGAGAGAGTTGTGAAACAAAGTTTTGGATGTGATATGCGAATAGCAGAGAAGAGGATGAAAAAGATCATTGAAGAACTATGATTGGAACTATCTAAGCATTAGAGATGCTTATTTTGTTCATTACTGAGAACATTTTGTAACATAACTATATTGTAAGAGCTGTATGATCAGTTGACTCCTAATAGGGTGTTGTATACCTTTAACAGGGTTGTTATTCCTCTAAAAAGGAATTGTACTATGTAATATTTAGCTCCTAATAGGGATAGGTCTCCTAATAGGGACACTATACTTTAGTGCATGCTTGTGGGTACAATCCCCACTGGGGTTTTCCCTTGGCCAGGGTTTCCTTGACAACAAATAATGGTGTTATGAGTACTGTGTTATTTGCCTATGTTATTTCATTTCTCCAAGCTTATGGATTATTTATAATTGGTTAATAGGTTTTATTAAGTGCTGTAATACCGATTCACCCCCCCTCTCAGTATTACCTAATCCTAACACCAACATTCCACCCATCATCACTCAACCCATACAAAATGCACCAACTAGTTCGCAACATCAAAGAACCCAAATCTCCATGGTTGTTCCACCCTTTTCTTCTGCAGTATATCAGAAACAAAAACAATTCACTACTGGCATGCCACCTACCAACATATATAATCAACCCTTGTTTTCACAAGGACCCACTTTCCATGTGCCACCTGCAGCACAATCCCAGTACATTCCAACACTTCCCATGCAAGAACCAACACCATCGCAAGTCCATCCCATTCTACCACCAAAAAAATCCTAGGGTGGATGAACACATTAAGGAGCTTCCTCTTCCATGTGGAATTACTCACAAGTGGCCATGCAGGGCCTAGGAATCCCTACACACTCATAGAGAATGAGCCCGTTCACCTCCCAACCACAACCAACACCCACAAATCCATTTGCAGCCTCGCAATCCATCATCCAACCCACTTCACAACACCCTCAGCAACACCTTTACCAACCCTATCAACCCCAGCTGCAGACCACTACCCATTCATATCCCAAGCACAACAGGAACAATTTCATCCTTACTGCAACTCAACCCCCACCCAACCTATTCAACAATAGAGAACCAATCCATTCACATCCCAAAAACAACAACAATTGTTCAATCCCTTTTATCAGCCCATTATTGCAGCAAACTGTTACCCCTTTTGAAAGTGCCCAATCCACCATCCAACCCACTTCACAATAGAAACCCAAATTTGTCAACTACTTATCCATGCCATCTTCTGCTGCGTCCCAAACCATTCCACCACCACAACAATCCAGTGTTCCCACCAACACCAATTTCTTCATTCCACCTACTAGGGGCATTCCACCTCAGAATACCTATCCTCCATACCTCAACAATGAAACACCACCACCCTATGTAGGCACGCAAAAAGCTCAGCCCACTTCTCTAACACCTCAGTAGATAGAGGCCTACTTCCAACAGATATAACAACAACATCAAACATTGCTACCTCCTCCACCACAGTATTCCACTCAAACGTAGTTACCACCTCAACAACCTATCTATGTTGACCATCAACCTCCATATCAAACCCCACAATATCCTCCACAAAGCCCTCTTTATTCACCTGCTCAGTTTGACCCATACATCACAAGCAGGATGAACATGACAGGGACTAACAATCCCCCGCCTATTAATTTAGAATGGGAGGAAATGAAGATTGCTCTTAAAGAGCTGGGAATTGGGACCGTAATAAAGACATTCAATTTTGAGGAGGTATGTCCTTACCCATTTGATATATCTATCACTGCCATACCCTTCCCCAAACACTTTGCACCCCTAAATTTGACAAATATCAGGGGAAGGGAGATCATGTGAGCGACATGAAAGAATTATACATGGCCTGCCAAGAAGTGGCCTACAACGATAACTTCCTCATGAGACTATTCCCAAAAATCTTAGGAGGGACTACTCTTGAGTGGTTCTACAAGATCCCCTATGGCATAGTCTCTACTTTCACAGAACTATTAGAGAATTTTGTGGCCCAATACACGCATAACATTGAGAATGAACTCTCCCTCCTAGACTTATGCAACTCTAAACAGAAAGGAGGAGAAAGTCTAGTAGGCTATCTATAGCACTGGAAAGGACTTACCACAATATTTTCCTACCAACCCCCATAGAAACATCTCATAACAATCTTTATAAATAATCTTCATCCCAAACTATCCTACCATATGTGCATGAATTGCGTACAAACATATCAAGATATCTGAGGAAAAGGCATAGATAATGAACATGGTCTTGTCAAAGACGGTGCCATCAAGCACTACAAGGAACCCCAACCTGAACAAAATACTAGAACAAGAACAAGAAAGCCATAACAGACAAAGCCATAGACACTAAACGTGTGCAGATTGTTGTTGCAAATACTCAACCACCCACCCCAACATATCAACAAAAACACTACCAACAGACCATACCAACATAGACCTACTAGAAACCATCATATCAAAAAGTGCCACCTCTGCTAGTATATCAGCAAGTGACACAACACCAAGCATCACATTCACAAAATATACGCCCACAACAGGCTACACAAAACAACTATCAGAACCCCCAAAACCAGAAAAATGTAATATCAATCCAGCAAGAAACAAATAGACCAAGATGGGATCAGTATGCTCCTAATGCATGTTCACTACCTTGGGTGAACCCATATATGTCATATTCCATAGAATGGAAAAAGAAAACCTGGTTGTATACCCACCACCGATACAACCCTTTGGAGACTCTACTCCTAAACCACAATGGTATATAGATAACGAGTATTGTGATTATCACCGTGTTAAGGGATACACTACTCTCAAGTGCATGAAATTGAAGCACTATATCCAAGACCTCATTGATCACAATGAAATCGATGTAGATGCTACAACCAAGGCCTCACCCAACGGTGATATGAAAATCTACCAAAATGCATTCCCTAATCATGGAAACAACAAGGGACCTACCAACACAAATAATTCTCCAAAATCCAATCAAGGTAAAGTAAAGAAAGCAAAGAATACCGACAATAACTCCTTAGCCTATGTTGACTTTGATAGTTTAATTGGTTGCATATCACAAGTTGAACTGTTAGTCAATGTTATCCATGTCAAGGGTGCTGATACCAACTGTGCGGTCACCACACGTCAAGGACACATATCTATTTCCAGTACTAGTACTGCCTCATTCTCTGGGGCACAATATAATATGTTGGAACACCTAGGGAATATTCCCACCCAAATATCCATCCTATATCTTCTTCGTACATCACCCATACCTCAAGAAATCCTGAACAAAGCTCCCCAAGAGTCGTGTATACCTAGCAATATTGAAACTAGCCAGTTCTAGAACCTCATAAGCCACTTGTCTGAGTCATGCAAAATATCTTTCAAAACCTCAAACATGCTGTCCATTGATACTGATCACAATCTTCCCCTTTACATCATAGTCATGATAAAAAAATTTGCCATCAAACAGGTCATGATACATAATGGTTCAACCTTGAATCTTTGCACTTTGAAAATTGTTAAGAAACTAGGATACTCTGAGGAAAATATACTGAGTGACATCATCACTATCAAAGCATATGATAATCTAGAACACACCTCAGAAGGTACAATCTCCTTGCCTATCAAATTGGGCCCAATAATACAAGAAACAACATGCCATGTGGTCAATCTTGACCTCCCATACAACATCCTCCTTGGACGCCCATGGCTACACTCTATGGAGGCTGTCCCTTCCACCTACCACCAATGCATCATGTTCCCCCACAATGGAATTAAGATCACCATCCTTCCTGATCCCCAACCCTTCGCATACTACCATGTGATGGAAACCTCTTATCTACATTCAACTCATTTTCCTGGAACTGACATTGGCATATTCATCGCTAGTTCCTCCAAAACCTTTCCTGATCCAAGCACTATCCTTTCATCCACTCTTTCCACCATCAAGATCAATCACCACAAATGTGTAGAATACAGCCTCACTGATTCTTTTGCTATCGGAGCCCTACCAACAGATCCACATACACATGGGCATCCATCTAGTTACATAGAGTAGAAGGAACCTGAGCCAGAACAACTGGGTTCTATTACCTTTCTTTCTCATGACATTCTAAATAGCCAAGAAATTGCACCTAATATCAACAACTGGTTGTACAAATATCCAACACCTCCTGACAGTGGTCTCCTTGATCATTTTAAAGGAAAATATCCCTCTACCCACAAATTGGTCACTAAAAAGTGGAACTATCAAGGAGGTGGACTAGGCCCTGAAGAAAAAAGCATGAAATTTCCCATTAAGGCCACTAAACTACAAAGACACATTGGTCTAGGCTTTGAACATAATACATCTAGCATTGGCCATAACACGATTGGGGGCACTAATGAAACCAGTCTCACTTATCACATTCCCTTGGGAAACATACACAAATTCAAAGATATCCCAGAAGAGAAAATAATGAGAGCTTATGATGATATTGACAATGACATCTTCCTTGGTAATTATGTCATTCACCAATTAACCCTCAACCTCATAGACCTTCCCCTCATTCATCTAGAACTCATAAACTAGGACCAACCAAGCGTCATCTCGATAGACAAGTTCAAAAGCATGACCACACTCCTAAGATTCATGGGAGCAATAGATCAACAGCTATACTAGGGCAGTCCCCTATGTATGTATACAAATTAGACCCTGAGGTATACTTTGGTGGATAGGAGGTCTTTAGCTGCAAAATTTAAAATCAAAAGAAAAAAGAACAAAATGGATCGCTTAGTGAAAACCCCTCTGGGGCGCTGTTAGCACTTTTTCTTGCAACACTTACCTAATGATGATAGTATACCTCATATACTCAGATGCAACCACTTTTAGGCAAGAGAAAGGCTAATTTCTAAGGATTGGATAATATCCTTCTTCATTTTTGAGCTCCACAGACTCAGGCAGGTTTTACCTTTTAAAGATTACTGATATCTTAGTCTATGTATTTAGTGG
>MU223738.1:3592401-3604282 GCA_018584345.1 Thuja plicata
CCATATTCTCCTGAATATTCACCACTTGGGGTTTTTGGTCTTTTGGACACAGGCTCCACATTGCAAAGGCTTGAGACTTTGGGCTATACCCAAATCCTTTTATCACATCGCCTATTTGAACTTCACTGCCATCTTGAGATCTGGTTGTTTCCTTATTTGATCAATAATGAAGGCGGATGCTAAATCCCAACCCTCAGCCAATAGTATTCCACTTCCTGATACTAATTTCGTGGCATCCTCTGGTGAAATATCCTCATTTTCAGGATCATAATTTTGCAAAGCCATCAATGCCTCATTAGTTATGGTCTCTTCACCATCAACTATCAGCTCTGCCCTTATTTTTTCTTTCTTATACCATTTGAGGAAGTCTTTGAATTCCTCAGTCTTCACAAAGTTATCATCATTCAAGAATTCTTGTTGATGAATCAATCTCTCATCAATACAGGCCTTAAGGGGCATCTCAACCTCATCATCTAAATCAGGCTATTGTTTCTTACCCTCCCTAATTGCCTTAGGTTATGATCATATAACCTATTTCCAGGTACTAAGGCCTTAGCCTTGTCTTTTTTCTTATTCTGCCCTTCAGTTGAAGGGTGACCTATCTCTAGTTTCTGCCTCTTTGCAGCAGGCTCTTCTATATCATCTGGTTGGGCAACAACTATCAAATCTATAATGTGGCCCTCTGCTCCCTGCAACCATGGCATTTCAGCAATATCTTGCTATGGTGGAGCATGCATAGTAGGACGTGCATAATCACTATCACTACTACTATCGTATTCAGATTATGAATGATCAGGTGTCTGAGCACCTTTCTTGTCAAGAACTATATCAAGCTTCTCTATAAGCACATAATAGTTGTCTATCATGGCTTTAATCCTATCAAAATATGGGAGATCAGGGTAAAAACCCCCAAAAGCTAACCCATTTCTCTTTATTTGCCTCTCAAGTTTTAACCGCTCTTGTATCCTCAATCTTCTTGTATGAATATCATCTTCATCCAAGAGATTCCTTGTTGCATCTTCCTCTATGCATTCATAGTGGACATTTGTATTGGGAATTGTAGGAGTATACAATCTCCTTACCCCTACCATAAAACCTTATGGGTTGATGTATCTATAAGGGGCTGCCCCCATTCTGTATCCTTCCAACCATTGACCCACTGCATCAATAGCACCCTTGCCAATTGTGAAGTTAGAAATCTTAAACGGCCTAGGGGTCAAAGTCCCCTTCTTATGTGGCGCAAAATGCTCATTGTCTGTCAACAATAGCTGCCATATATATTCCATTTCTGCCACCCTTGATGGTACATAATATGGTAATAGATGAGGTGGGTGAATACACCCATATACCCTAATGACTGTGTAATTCTCTTCCAAAAAGAAGTCACCCCAATTATGCTTTTCACCCCAGCTATCTGTATACTCACACGGCCTAAGCAGTTGTATAACTTTTAATGGGATCCTTGTTCTTCTGGTCCCCAAACTCTGTACTATTGGATACACAATCCAATTCTAAAAGGCACAATAATCACATTCCCTAGAAGTGTAATTCCAAACCCTCACCCAAAATTGGATAGGATTTGGTCTTGCTTGGTAGAATCTCTGAGGGACTAGATTATTAACATCCATGATAACAAAATTGAAATGCAAAAGGAGATGCATAAGAACAAAGTAATGTAAAAACTTGGGCTCCTTCTCCTTTGGGTTCTTCATCCTCTTCTATGTTGCAATGAAGCCCTCATGCATTTCATCTATGATGTTCTGAATATGGTCATAACTAGTATTGGAGTGGACCTCTTGTAGGTCCAACACCATCATCAAAATCCTTGCATCAATCTTCTCTGCATCACCATCTATCCCCAACACTCTACACAGGGCATAGGCAACATACTTTATATAGAAGTGTAGATCCTTATAATAATATGGGCTGTTTCTGGACATAGGATCTAAATAATTTCTCACTTCCTTTAGCATATGTTTCAACAACTGGCTCCTAGAAATCCCAGGCTTTAGAGCATATCTCTGTTGCTGCTTCGTCATGTCAATTCTGGTAGACATGGTGTTGTATAAGCTGAAGGCTTGCATGAACAAATTTCTATTCAATATCAATAAGGCAGTGCCATCATCCCTCCTAATGGTCTTAGAAAAAACATCATAATGATTGGCCAGGTCTAAGAACAAGTCTACATCTTGGAAGACATCAGGAACAATTAACCTGGCTAAACCACAGGTCCAAGGGTTTGATACTGGGATGGCCTTGTCAAAATTTTTATAAAAATAGTTGAAGAGAGAAAAACCTATCATTCCTAGAGTAACAGCATCTCGAACATCTCGATATTCATCAATGAGCACATTTGCATTAACCTTTTTATTCTGTGTCAAACCAGGAAGCAAATAGAGGAATTCATCTGAATAATTCACTTTTCCTTTAGCCTCGTCTTCCACCCTCTCACTTTCACCACTGGTGGAGGCTACACTCACCACTCTGCTCATGTTTTTAGTGCTTAAATCTCCTCTTCTTTACCAGTATTGAAACAAATCTATCACGGAGATTCACAGACTTCCCTTCGCACAATTTTGGAAACAATGAATGTATAAATCACAGAAAACTCTGTAAAATCTTTGAATTTTACTCTGTTTTGGCAACTGAACTCTTTAAGTTTAGAAAATCTAAAAGAAAGGTGAATATAAATGAAAAAGCCATCAACTCCTTATAGTAACCATTCAAAGTACATAGCTCATGATTCTTAGAACATCAATTCTGCCTTTAATGCCACATACTGTGAACATAATTAAAAACCTAGCCGTAGTTTCCTAAGTGTGATAGGAAAATCAAATTTGTAAAACTGAATCCTCGACAAAACCTTATAAAATTCAAATGAGCTGACATGTCACCCTGGGATTGGCCCTCTGTCATACATCTCAGCTACCCTTTTTCTGCACAGTAATCAAAATCTAAAAATTTGATTGGCCGCTGAATAATTCACACTGACATATTTAATACTAGCGCCCTTTTATAGAAATTAGCATTAAGTGACAAGGTGACTGCACTCATTTTCTCTGTCGTTGACCCCAATTCTTCACCCATGATTTATCCAGAGACATGGCGACTGTACAACTTCCTTACCTTTAATAACCAGAGTCAACATTTGGCGATCACGTGACACAAAGAAATCAAAGTCGCGGTTGGTTATCACTAACCCACGTTATTTTATGAGACTATGCGACTAACTGTTAGTGTTAGCTTTTACAGTTATTTCTTAGTCACCAAATGTTATCTTTCTTCTGCCAGACTACGTGACAACCCTTAGTCGCCTGATTGTCAAATCAAAATGTTGAATGCCAAAAACTTCATGAGACATTGCGACAAAGCATTCTGTCCTTAAAATCATCTTGCGATCTCACGACATACCCTTGATCGCTGAGTCACAAGGACTTTTCTCTTTAGACTTTTTAATTCTCAAACTTGGCAACTACCATAGGATCTTTCAATGATTTCATCTGATGACTGTCGCTTAATCACCAAATAACTTATCATACCTTTAAAATATCCTGAGACCCTGCGACTAACAGTAACCCTTAAGTATTCTCATAGTCGCTGAATACACTTATACCTTTAAGCGATCATTCTAAAATCCATTTATCTCCTGACAGATGTCTTCTTTTGATTTGAAATCAGAGTTATTTGGCGACAACCCGACTGTGCTTTATCCCAAACCATAAAAGGGTAGTTTCCAAGTCTCGTAAGTTTCAACTTAACCGGCCTCTTTTCTAGAGACTGCATGACTAAAGGCTTTGCATTATACTTAATATTAGACTCATTCTGCGATTATGCGACAAAAGGTAATCGTGAATCTCTTAATAAACTCTTAACTATGGAAAACATCTTGCGACCACCTGACTCACCTGTGGGCCCACTGACATATTACTACTTTGTTCAAATGATTCAGCAATTACGTGACATAAAGAAAATCCCAAAGTCTGGGAAAGAACAGGGAATATTCGTATATTGCATGAGACAATGCGACAAAAGCTAATCGCAGAGTCAGGGATAAGAAGGAATATGCTATTTTAAATTGTGCGACTAAGTGATCAAAATAGAGCTCATGACTTAAGTGAGGCAAAAAGTAACTGAGAAACATAAGCGAACAACACCTTAGGGTTTTTCTTCAAATTTGGACATTGAACAAACAAGGGTTTCAAGTCTTTGAATAATTTCATAGGTTTTAGGCTTGAAAACATGAAAACTTGGAGAGGGAAAACCAGACCAAGGGAAAGGAACCAAAACCTGGAATACAACCAACAGGCGCTATCTGCTCATAAAAAATTAAAAAATAAGGGGGTATCTCTTGGTGAAAACCTTTCTAAAGTGTTAGGAGATGGAGATTCTCCTCTCCCTATTATCCATGATTACCAATCAGAGCAGTCATCCTTCATCATTGAAAAAACAAAACCTGTCAATCTAGGTATAAAAGATCAGCCTCGGGTCACTCACATTGCAACATCATTAACAAAAGATGAAGAAATAGCCTTAATATCTCTTCTTAGAGAATATCCTGATATCTTTTCCTAGTCCTATTCTCACATTCCTAGGTTGGATCTAGACCTTGTAGTGCATCACTTATCAATGGATCCAAACATCAAGCCAAAAAAGAAAAAACTCCACAAGATGCATCCTAAGGTTGCATTACTAGTCAAAGCAGAATTGGATAAACTTTTACAAGCTAAAATAATCAGAGCAATCAATTTATCATATTGTATCCCCAACATGGTGCCAGTCTCCAAGCTTGATAAATCTATTAGAATCTCCACAGACTTTTGAGATCTCAATAAAGCATGTCCTAAGGATGATTTTCCATTACCCAACATTTACATGATCGTGGACCTCACAACCACAAAACATGAGATGTTGTCTCTTATGGATGGTTTTTTAGGATACAATTAGATTTGCATCATAGAAGAAGATCAACACAAGAAAACATTCACAACCCCATGGGGAACCTTCTGCTATAACATGATGCCATTTGGGATAAAGAATGCTAGAGCTACATACCAGAGGGCCATGACTGTTATCTTCCATGATATGATTCATAAGATCCTTCAAGATTATGTGGATGACATATTGGATAAATCTAAAAGAAGAATAGATCACCTAAGTGACCTAGAGGTAGTATTTGATCATCTCTGTCACTATGGCCTAATGCTCAACCCTAAGGAGTGTGTCTTCAGGGTCACATCAGGGAAGCTCATTGGCTTCATTGTATCAAGGCTTAGCATCGTGATAGATCCTAAGAAAGGTAAGGCCATCATGGAAATTCCTCCACCAAGAACACTCCAACAACTGTGTATCCTACAAGGAAATCTTCAATGAGTGCACCGTTTCATATCACAACTTGCAGACAAGTTCCAACCTTTCATACATCTACTCTGGAAAGAAATTAGTTTCAAATGGGATCCTTTGTTTCAAAGAAGCTTTGAAAAGATCAAGGAATACTTCACCAATCCACCTATCTTAGTACCACCTATGCCAGGTAGGCCTCTCATTTTGTACATCTCAACAACAACTATAGCACTAGGGGCACTTCTAGCCCAACTTGATGACAATCGTAAGGAAAGATCCATCTACTACATCAGTTCCACATTGGTGGCCTATGAGATTAACTATACACCTATGGAAAAATCATGGTTAGTAGTGGTTTTTGCCACTCAGAAGCTCTGCCATTACATGCTCAATCACACTGTCAAGATTATATAAATGGTAAATCCGCTCAAGTATCTACTTTCCAAAACAACTCTCATAGGCCACATGGATAAATGGGTAATGCTCCTCAATGAGTTTGACATCTAGTACATCAACCTAAAAGTAATCAAAGGGAAATTTATAGCGGATCAGTTAGCATAGGCACTGTTGGTTGATGCATATCCTTTATTCATGGAATTTCTTGATGAATATCTATGCATGATTGAAGAACAACTAGCCTGGAAGTTATTCTTTGATGGATCATATACATCTCATGGTTCTGGGGAAGGAATCCTCTTTGTCACTCCACAAGGTGATTACGTTCCTAAATATTTCAAACTAGGATTTCCCTACACTAAAAATATAGCATAATATGAGGCACTAGTTGCAGGACTCAGCATGGCCATCCAGTGGAACATCACCGACATTTAGGTCTTTGGTGACTCCCAAATTATTATCAAGAAAATACTAGATGAATTCCTAACCAAGGATGATAAGTTGCTACCTTACAAAGAAAAGAATGAAAAAATGAAAGAGAATATTCTCAATCTATAGATTACACAAGTACCATGCTTGCAGAATAAAGTTGTCGATGCAATAGATACAATCGGGTCCCTCCTACAAATTCTACATCATGCAACACAATATGAATTCTTAGTTGAGAAACTTCATGTGCCAACATATGAGAGTGATGACCTCAAATCAGGTTTGTGTCTTGGTTGGTCCTTAGTCCCCATGGTACCATGACATCCATGCTTATCTAAAAAATGGTATCATATCTCCTCACCTCACCAACACCCAACGCAAAAACCTCATTTGCAGAGCTTCCCACTATACTATTGTAGCCAAAACCTTATATCATCGAGGTTATCACAATGTTCTCTCCAGATGTTTAGATGAAACTGAAGCTACCCGGGCGTTGTGAGAAGTGCACACTAGAATCTGCGGTGTCCACATGAGTGGCATGGTCTTAGCTAAAAAAATTATTAGGATCGGTTACTATTGGCCTACAATGGAGCATGATTCTTATGAATTTGTAAAGAAATTCTTACCTTGTCAGCAACATGCTAATTTGATACATGCTCCAGCGCAAGAATTGCATCCCATTGCGCCATCCTGGCCATTTTCATGTTGGGGTTTCAACCTCATTGGTAAGATCACCCCCTATCCTTTGAGGGACATAAATAAATCATCACTTCCACTAAGTACTTCATGAAGTGGGTCAAAGCAATCCCACTTACCCTAATGACAGACATAAAAATATCCAAGTTTATCCTCTACTACATTGTTTCCCGCTTCGGCATCCCATCCACCATCTTCACAGATCATGAAACACCCTTTGAAAACAAACATATAAATGATTTGTGTGATTTCCTCCATATCCAAAATCACTACTCCAGTCCATATTTCCCCCAAGGTAATGACCAAGCTGAGGCAACCAACAAAATGATCCTCAAAATTCTAAAGAAGGTTGTCAATGATACTGGCTGTGACTAGCATCTCCAAATCAACCCCACCCTCTAGGCCTATCGCACTTTATATCAAACTCCTACAGGAACCAATCCACATTCCCTTGTCTATGGTGCTGAAGGAATCTTACCAATCAAGGTCAAAATACCATCACTTTGCGTATCTCTAAAAGATCTAATCATTGATGAAGACTACAGAGTAACTAGAATCACACAACTTGATTTGCTAGATGAAAAGTGTCAGCAAGCCTATGATCACTTGGTTGTATATCAAAATCAACTCAAGAGAAGCTATAATAAGAAAATCCACCCATGCTAGTTCCAGGTAGGAAACTTTGTGCTTAAAGAAAATTAAAAAGTCGGTACAAATTGAGAAAAGAAAGGTAAGTTTGAAGTCACTTGGCAAGGTTCCTACATTGTCACTGCTGATGACATTAAGTTTTTCCATTAGTATACTTAAAGTGAAAAACATGATAAAGGTCATCGGCATAGGCATAACCAATGGACAGTAAGCATACCCAACAAGATAACAACGTCTATCATGAAAATGCTAAGTATAGAATTGCCTGGCGAACACTGACAAGAGTTCAACCGACAACAAAGCATATAGGCATAATTGACAGTACAATTTTGAGAACATCACTAAAAGAGAAGAAAGGGTAGGAATCTGAAAAATAGTTTAATTAAGGGACATCGACAGAGCAAAGATTGAAAGAAAACTGACAGATTGAAAGAGCAGCCTGACCATTAGAACCGACAGCCAGTTACAGAACCCGCAAAAAGTGGATTTGACTTTCCACGTCAGATAAAACATTGTAATTCTATTTGTAGAGTTTTTATTTGTTTTAAAACTTTACTTGAGGGTCAAGCAAGAATATTGTAAATGTTTTAAAGCATCCTAACGGATCTAAAACATAACTAACTAAAGATCAAGGTCAAGTTGTAAACCTTGGATCTAGAGTTAATTTGAAAAGCATGAATCAAGAATAGACCAAGAAACAAGTATAAATAGATGTTCAATCATTTGTAATATGTAATGAGTTGATAAATGATTGTAGCCATGGAGAGCATCTAAGTAGAAGATAATTCATGCAAAGTTTAGAAATAGATCATATCAGTTATCAAGAACACAGACAAGGCTACCGACGAGCAGAGACAAGGTATTATTCAAATCACTCAAGGTGATTACATATACATTGTAAGATTTACATGATCTGTTATCAGAAATTATAGATTGCATATACTATCAGATCAATATTTATATTGTAGTTGCATTCTAACAAGTGCATCACATCAGAAATCCTTTTGTAAAAGGTGGATTTAACAGTTCTTTGATAAATCTCTTAATAGAGTGCACACCTAACGGTGTTTCTAAAGCTTTAAATGAAGTAGATCCTAACAGGTCTCCACTATAATACTCCTAATAGGGTAGATCATCAGAAGTGATCAAATTATAAGCCTTAACCAGCTCCTTTTTTATCTATAGATAGTGAAGTTTTGTGGGTAGACATCCCCATTGTAGTTTTTACTTCCTAACATGAGTTTTCTGCGATATCATATCTTGTGTTATGTGTTATTTATTTTCATGAATGTTTCTTGAATGTTTACACATGCAAAGAACTTATATTATGATTTCACATACATAAAGAAAGATAAATAGATAGATAGGAATATACAAATTTGATGACACAAAGGTTAATGGGCCAACCACATAAAGCATTTTAGAGGTCCCGATTCACCCCTCCCCTCTCAGTACATCATTCCAATAATTCCAACAATTGGTATCAGAGCCCAGTCTCTTTCTTGAAAATCTTAAAGACTTAAGAGAAAAGATCAACACAATGGAAAAGTACAGACTGGACAAGACTATTGAGAATGAGCAATTACAAATTTAGATTTACTATGAGCAGTATAAAGAGGCGAGAGTAAGCATGAGAAAGTTGCTTGATGAAAGAAAGATCATGGAAACTAAGTTTAATGATAAAGATTATCAAGAATAGGAGATCCCAGATTACTTCAACTCAGCTGAATCCACTACAAGAAAACCATCAGACACATTAGTAGAAGAGATCACAAGTCTACAAGAGGTCAATCTACATCTGACAGATAAAATCAAGATGCTACAAATCGGTCAAGAGAATCACATGGTAAAAATGATTGATGTTATGAATGATTCAAGAAAAGATGAATCGGGAAGAACATTGGCTATTGATGATAGGAGGAAAATTACAGAGAAGCTACAAGAAAAAAAATTAGAGATTCAAAGACTTACTGATCATCACCATGAGATTACCAACCAGATTATTCTTATGACTCAAGAGGAAAATAGATTAAATTCTAAACTCATTGAAAGAATACAGATCATCGATGAGCTAATGGAAGAGAATGAGAAGCTAAAGCATGAAGTCAGAATTTAGAATCAACACAATGAATTGATCAAGAAAGCTGAAGATAGCAATAAAAGAATGGATGATTTCCTTGACGGACAAAGAAGAGTCAACAACTACATAGGAATAGGGTACACTAACAATGGAGAATCATCTACTCAAACAGATCAAAGGAATGTTTATGCAACTCCAAGAACCAAGAAGATGTCATGCAATCACTGTGGAAAACTACGCCACACCTCAAACATTTGCAAAAACAAAATGAAAGGTATTCCTCAATCACAATCTACTTTCATTGGTAATTGTTATAAATGTCACAAGAAAGGACACAAGGCATTTGAATGCAGATCCAAGGTGACAAATCCAAAGAAGGAAACCTACATGGACAAATACTGTCCTACCTACAAAATAAATGGGCATACACATCAGGAGTGCTGGAAAAAGAACAAGAAGGTATGGACACCAAAAGAACCTGATAATGACTACAAACCAACAAGAGTTGGTAACTCATATGTTTGGGACTATAACACATGGTTAAATTGTACACCATGTGGAAGGTTTGGTCATATTTTTACCAAATATATGAGAAAATGGACTAGAAGACCAAGAGGATGGTTCAATCTAGGTATGGCATGTTTACATTGTCATAAAGTTGGACATGTGATAAAAGATTGCAAATACCAACTGACAGAAACAAACACTTATCCCAATGGAAACACCATTGATGACATCAAGAAGATGAGAAAAAAGATGTGGGTAAAAGCTACAAACACAAAAGGTGATGTAAAAAGCAATGCAAATGATGATGCCACATCCAATGGATCTAGTGGCATCACCATTTCCAACTAAGTTGCACAAGTAAGTATGGAACTACATTATGAAAAGTTAAAATATGCATCGGTTCCATTATATATTGATCATATAGACAAATTAGCATTATTGAAGATGCACTATATTGTTACTTGTAATATTATTGAAAAACAAACCATAGGTTAATGGGTACAAATTAGCATCGGTGAACACACACATAAAAGTTGACATTACTTACCAAAATGTATCGGTTATTACACAAAATCCAAGTTTCTAAGTGTAAACCGACAGAGATCGGTGATCCTTGAGCCGACAGAAGTTGTCGTCGCCATTTTACTGACAATCATCGGTGAAGTCACCAAAGCTGCTAGCAACCTCGACACTTTGCGCCTACATCGAAGATGTTATTTATGCCTCAACCGATGAACTCAGTCTTTGTATACTAAGAATTTGTTGGGCATTAATGACAACTTAGGGCACAAAAGTTATAAAAGCGCGACAGAAGAAATCATTTCGCACCCATGATTTTTGAGCAACCAAGCAGAGCTAAGCAGAGTGATTGAAGAGAAGATTGAAGTGCGACCTCAGCAAGATTTTAACATAGCTCAAAGGATTCATGAGTGATCACAGAGATTTAGTAAGTACCTACATTCACCGATCGCACTGTTTAAGTTACGAAAAGCCCTAAATTTATGAAAATAATGGCATCTACTTCAAGAATTGAAAAATTGAAAGAGGATAAGAAGAAAACAATCAATCTTATCAGCAACAACACTTGTGTTGAACCTAAATACAAGTAGCAACCAGAAATCGCATCACAACCTGATGATTCCAGAGCATTCTCCAGAATCCCACCTAGGTTTTTGCTGGTAGAGGACGTAAGGTCCTATATACATTGCAAGATCTCAAAATTAGGAGATCTAGACCTAGACAATGCCTTTAAGGCACTATGTGATGAAGCAAAAAACCTGAAAGAAGAGCACAAGCATCTGGAAGTGAAAGGTCTCACGAATGCATTACACTTTCCCAGGGTTTTTTAAACTGAATGGATACAGATAGTTCTCAGCAGAATGCATAGCCAGACATTATGGGTAAATGAGCCAAAATGAATAACAAAATATGTTATTCATGTGGTTACTGGATATCCCACAACTGACAAGCCACAAGCTCACAAGCACCCATCCTTGAAAGAAGTGGAAAATCTAACTGGTGCAAAATTAGACAAGAGAGGTCTCAGGGTCAGGACTATCACCGACAAGGAACTCAAGTTTGGTGCATGTGTGGTAGGATACAAAATATTTCAGGCCAATAGAATGAACAACATAGCAAGCACTACTATGAGCACAACTTACAAGATCATCAAACTAGGAAAGAAGATGGATCTTGCAGAGATTTTGTTGAATCAACTTGAGGAGAACATGAACACCATAAGATCTTCAAGGACAAACACTTGTAAGTTTGGTTCCCTCATTATGT
>MU223738.1:3614068-3640698 GCA_018584345.1 Thuja plicata
CTTTTCAAGAGAGAGACTTAGCTCTGATACCAATTGTTGGAATTATATTGAGATGATGTACTGAGAGGGGAGGGGTGAATCAGTACCTCTAAAAATTTTCTTGGTTAGCCCATTAACCCTTAATCATGAGTTTGTAAATTATCTTATTTAACTGTTCATCTTTCTTTATGCATATGCAATCATATCATAAATTCTTTAGTATGTAACCATAATAGAAACATTCATGAAAATAGATAACACATGAAACAAGATATGATATCACAAAAAACTCCTTTTAAGGAAGTAAAAACTACGATGGGGATTGTTACCCACAAGACTTCACTATCTGCAAATAAGAAGGCGCTAGTTAAGGCTTACATTTGGTCACTTCTGATGACCTACCTTGTTAGGGGTATTACAATGGAGACCTATTAAGATCTACTTCATTTGAAGCTTTAGCAACACTGTTAAGTGTGCACTCTATTAAGAGATTTAGAAAGAACAGTTAAGTCCACCTTCTACAAAAGGATTTTAGATGTGATGCACTTGTTAGAATGCAACTACATAAGTCTTTGATCTGATGATAAATGCAATCTTCAATTACTGATAATAGATCCTATAAAGCTTCATACATATTAGTAATCATCTTTCCATGATTGAATAATACCTTTATCTGCTTATCGGTAGCCTCTGTGTGTTCTTGATAACCGATGTATCCTGTTTTTGATCTTTGCATGAATTCTGCCTTCTTCTCCTTAGATGCTCTTAGCGGCTATCAAAAATGTGAATTCATGTACTCACAATTGAGTATGAACATCTATTTATACTAATTTAGATTCAATTATTGATTCATGCATCACAAGTTAACTCTAGATCCAAGGTTTACAACTTGACCTTGATCTTTAGTTAGATATGCTTTAGATCTGTTAGGATGCTTTAAAGCATTTACATAAAGCTTGCATGACCATCAAATTATGATTTAAAAAAAAATAAAACTCTATAAATAGAATTACATTGCTTTATCTGTCGTGTAAAAATCAGATCCACAATTTGCGGGTTCTTTATCTGTCTGTCAGTTTTGATGGTTGGTTTTCTTGGTTGTCGGTGTTCCTTTCTTGAACTTATTGTCGGGTATGCCTTTTCTGTTCCTGTCAGGTTAGTTCTGAAAACTGTGTCGCCGGTAATGATTGTGGTCACTGGTGATGCTTGTGGTCACCGGTGATGCTTGTGGTTGCCAGTGATGATTGTCACTTTTATACTTAGTATTTTTCTCAAAATCTTTGTTCTGTCAGGTATGCTTGCATTTCACCGGTACTGCTTGTGGTTCACCGGTAATGCTTGTTGTTTTTCGGTGATGCTTTGTCAATGTTTTTCACTGAGTATACTAATGGAAAAATAATGTCATCAACAAGATGCTTCATCTTCTTGACCTTCACCTACCAAATCAATCCAATCTCAAGGTCTACATATGGTAGTTCACCAATCTGTCTCCCAACCAAAGAAGAAGAAGAAGAAGGTAATGAAGAAAGACATCTTGGCAGTAACACTTGATGAGGTAATTGAGATACCCAAGTGGGATGTATCTACTTTAGATACTGAAGCACTTCAAAATTTTGGAGTGATATGTCAGAGAAAAGCAATACAAGAGAAAATGTAAAAGACACATAGGGAGGCCAAAGCACTTGATAAAGCTAGGGACATACTACATCAACTTGTTCCTGATACAAAAATTGAAGATGGCATATCAGTCATGGAGAAAACTATAGTTCTTACCGATGCCATCACCTATCAAAATGTAGATGTAGAGAAGGCAATGGAAGAACATGCAGAGATGAAATATCAACACAAACTAGTTGAAAAGATCGGCCAAGAAGTGGCAGAGAACAAAAAAAAAGGTAAAGCTCTCTGAATTAGCAAGTCAATTCAAACCTATGATTGCTGAAGCTATTACCTTAGTTCATAAATTGTGCACACTGGAAAATTTCACAAAAGAAAATAGTGAAAAGCTGTCCCAACTAGATTCAGATCTGACAGCTAGTGCACTAAGTTTAACCTCTGATGCAAACACAATAAACTTGCATCATGACAAGATCACAGAGGTAAACAGATTGAGACAAGAGATATGGGATGTAGAAACACAATTTAGAAATGAGGTTACCGAGCTACATGCTCACATTTTTCCAAACCTCACCACTTTGCAACAACACATAACAGATGCAAGAAATCTGATAGCCACCCCGGAGATGTCTATGGTAGACAACATCTATGACATGCATATGATAATATCACTTGAGCACATGGTTCTTGAGAATTTGAAGGAGAAATGGGAAAATATGATGGAGGAAATCAAAGCCTCACACTCTCATATTTTTGACAAGTTGTAAGCACCTTTGCCCTCATTATCAAAAAAGGAGGTATGCATAATACATATGTACAATTTATAATACATATGTACAATATACTACTTTAGAAGAAAGGAGATAAGGATATGTATAATGTATGTACAACAAGGATAGGTGTGTACAATATATCAGAAAAAGGAAAAAAAAGTGAGAAGTCAATTATATGTACATAAACTTACACTTACCAGCATATGCATAGGGGGAGTCATTTCATGACTAAGGAAGAAGTATACACAGGTGTACATACTAATACATCAAGTATGTTGCACATATCAATTTTTGATACTAATGTCAAAAGGGGAGATTGATGACATTGAGTTTTGCCATTAGTATACTTAAAGTGAAAAACATGATAAAGGTCATCGGTATAGGCATAACTGACAGACAAAAAGCATACCTGACAAGATAACAATGTCTATCGTGAAAATGCTAAGTATATAATTTCTCGACGAACACTGACAAGAGTTCAACCGACAACAAATCATATAGGCATAACCATTGATATAGTTTTGAGAACATCACCAATAGAGCAGAAAAGGAAGGAACCTGATGAATATTTAAATTAAGGGACATTGACGGAGTAGAAAATTGATAGAGAAAAGATTGAAAGAAAACTGACAAACTAACAGAGCAGCCCGACCATCAGAACCAACAGTCAGTTACAGAACCCGCAAAAAGTGGATCTAACTTTCCATGTCAGATAAAACATTGTAATTCTATTTATAGAGTTTTTATTTGTTTTAAAACTTTACTTGAGGGTCAAGCAAGCATATTGTAAATGTTTTAAAGCATCCTAAAAGATCTAAAACATAACTAACTAAAGATCAATGTCAAGTTGTAAACCTTGGATCTCGTGTCAATGATGCAGGAGCATCTTGGGTGTAAGGGCAATCTTGCATCACCCAAAAATATTTCTGTTTGCTTTTCAATAAGGGCTATCTTGTGCAAAGCTACTATCTATGGAAACTTGCTATTTTTAGTAAGTTTTTCATACGATCTTAGAATGTTCTAATTTCACATGTGGAGGTTCATCTTAGTCTTATCAGCCTACCAGTAAAGTTTCGTGGCTAGATCAGGTCTAGTTTTGAAGATATTAAAGATTTTCGGTATTGGCAGCAGGGTACAGAAACTTTGAACTCAGTTTTGAAGGATTTAGAGGCCCCGAAAGAGGTCAAAAATTTGGGTGATAGGTGATTGCATTGCTTGGGCCTATAGAGCGCTTCATGGCCTTCCCGGATTGGGGTCATAATAGTCAATCGGGTCAATTGGCGATGACTTATGGTCTTCAGAAGTTGGGTCACCTGAAATGGCAGAAAATAATTTCCTTCAAAATTTCTATTCAGGTTTCAAAAGTTATTTTGAGCTGACTATGATGTAATAAATTATAAAATAAAATAATTCTAAGTTTGGTTAGCCCTATGGGCTAAATTTCTGGAACCTTCTCGGGCGATGAAAATTGCCTATATAAAGAAGGCCCGTAGTATTGTCTAGGGCAGTTCTGGGTAGATCTGGGTAATAATTCGAGGCTTTGTCCTACAGAATATTGTAAGGGGAATGCCCATGTGGCTTTGCATATTGTAATTCTGAAAGTTTGTAATTCCACATTTGTGGAGATAATAAGAAGCCCATTTTCTGTTCTTGCAAATTGTTGTTGCTTCTCTATTTTTGTTGTGTTTGTTGCATTAAGGGGAGCACCCTTCGTCAGTTAATTTGAAAAGCGTGAATAAAGAATAGACCAAGAAACTAATATAAATAAGTGTTCAATCATTTGTAATATGTAATGAGTTGATAAATGACTATAGCCATGGAGAGCATCTAAGCAGAAGATAATTCATTCAAAGTTTAGAAACAGATCATATCAGTTATCAAGAACACAGAAAAGGCTATCGATGAGCAGAGACAAGGTATTATTCAAATCATTCAGGGTGATTACATATACATTGTAAACTTTATAGGATCTATTATCAGCAATTAGAGATTGCATATACTATCAGATCAACATTTATATTATAGTTGCATTCTAACAAGTGCATCACATCAGAAATCCTTTTGTAGAAGGTGGACTTAATAGTTCTTTGATAAATCTCTTAACAAAGTGCATACCTAATGGTGTTGCTAAAGCTTCCAATGAAGTAGATCCTAACAGGTCTTGACTATAATACTCCTAACAGGGTAGATCATCAGAAGTGATAAAATTGTAAGCCTTAACTGGCTTCTTATCTGCAGATAGTGAAGTTTTGTGGGTAGACATCCCCACCGTAGTTTTTACTTCCTAACAGGATTTTTCTGCGATATCATATCTTTTGTTATGTGTTATTTATTTTCATGAATGTTGCTTGAATGTTTACACTGCAAAGAACTTATATTACGATTTCACATACATAAAGAAAGATAAACAGATAGATAGGAATATACAAATTTGATGACACAAAGGTTAATGGGCCAACCACATTAAAAGTTTTAGAGGCATTGATTCACCCCTCCCCTCTCAGTACATCATTCCAATAATTCCAACAACTACATGCTTCAGATTTGGGGCATCCTAAAAAATTCATTGTCTTGGTGAAAATTTGGTAAACAGACACCTTGATGATAGCAAAAAAAAAAGAGAAGCAAAAAAGAAAATAAATAAAAAGAAAATAAATCGTCCAATGATGAAAACTTGGCAATTAGGCATCTTGGAAAAATATGTGTGGTGAAAACTTGGCAATCAGGTGTCACACATTGCGGGCCATATCATTGTCTATAAAAATCTTGTTTTCCTCCATCTCCCTCATCCCAATCCACTTTGGCCTAATCATTACCTATATTTCCTAGATGTTCCACCATCACGCGCACTAGTCTGTATCGGTCCTCCTATCATGTATCCTGAGCTTTTGTACCTATCCATCCTATATAAAATCATCATTCTTTACTATATATGTCATCCTATCCCAATTTTTGAGCTTCAATCCTGTAAATATCTTGTCTGTGTCAGTCTAGTCTTGTGTTCGGTCCTGCTTGTACATATCTCATGTCCTTGGTTGGTCTCCTTGTAGAAAGTGATCCAGTTCCATTCTGAATCTTTTTCTTTAGCAAGTTCCTTTTGACAAAATCATGCTTCAACAATTTCATCTTAGTACATCTTTTGGCCAATCAGATTCACACTTGACATCTCCATGGAAATGGGTCCATGAAGGATGTATTCTTCCTCACTTTGACCTAAATCCAATCATCATCATCTCCATCAAAATGGGTCCTTGTAGGATGTATCATTCCTCTTATTGATATGAATCCAACCAAAATTCCATATCATTTGATCTCTCTTGCAAAAGGCGTCTTGTTGTTAAATTTTTGATCTTGAAATTTGATTTTGGGTATTGATTATCATTCCTAATTTATTTCGGTTGTTCTCCTCCTCAATGTTGCCATAATTTTTTATATCATGGTATGCTACAAATGGATGCACCTAGGATAGGGAACTTGGTCTTTTTGTTTTTTGCCTGTGAGTCAGTCGAATGTGACCCTTGCACGTATGTAATCCGTTTGGGTTTGCATGTTGCACTTGAGAAATGTCATTTTATTGTGGGATTTTCCAGCATCATTTCCACCATGTTCTTCCTATGAGTCATGTGTGATGCTGGGGAAACCCCCGCATGTTTGTTGTGTCAGTCCTTTGCAACACTGGTAATAAGGCCTCATGTTCCTAGTAACCTTGGCATGGTTTCTAACATTGCTATATCAAAATAAGTGCTCAAACTATATGGTCCTATTCCCCCATAATAATCCTTGCTCAAGCTTCAATAAAATCCCCCCATCCACTCCCCAACAAAAGAAATCCTATTAACACTAACAAAAATCATATCCTACCAATCAGAATCTCACATCCCAAAAAAAATCCTATTCCTATCCTACCAATCAAATCCTACCATCCCAGCAATGATCCTAATCCTCCATCCCAACAATGATCCTAATCTTCATCCTCCTAATCCTCCACACCTCATCCCTCATCCCTAATACAAACATGGATCTCACATCACCTACCGTCACCCTCTTCTTCTTTTTATTTCCCCTTTCCTGTCTCTCTTAGCCATATTTTTGAGACGTCATCAGGGCTTCACTTTTCTTCCTTCTGTTCTCTCGAGGGGGCACCACCCTAGTCAAATCCTAATTATTTTCTAATCATCACTCTGGGGAAACTTTGTTTCCTACGTCACATCTTTGCATCATCTATTATTTTAAACATCTTTCAAATAGCATTATTCTAACACTATGTTGAAGAGGGGAAAAATGTAGACACCTAAATCTGATTAACACATCTAATCATATTTAGTGCCTTCTAAGACATCATTGATTAAGTAATTAGTCATTACCTAATTGTTTTATGTTATCCTACAAGCCTAATCAATTCATTTAATTATCTATAGTTTGATTAATTATTAAATGGTAACCAATGGCCTAATGATTAATTAAATCCCCTTTCCACTATTAGAATGAATGAATGCATTTATTCATTTAGTTTAATTCATATTTTCCTCTTTTCCTCCACTTGTGATTTAAATAGTTAAATATATTCTATTTAAGAACATGGCTTCATAACCTTAACCCCTAACCTAACAAATCCTAACCACCTAACCCTAAATTCAAACCCATCCCAACCCCTTTACACATGCTAACCCTTCCTCAATATATAATTAACCCTATTCAATTAATTAACGCCTCCACTCATTCTCTCTCCTCCTATCACTATCTCCCTAATCACCTATATTAAACCCTAACCCTAATCCTAATCTCTCCCTAAGCTTGTCACATTCCTAATCCTTGGATTAGGAATTCAACCCCTTCCCAAAAGTCAAATTTCTCAAGCTCTATCTTATCCCCTCACACATGCCTCATTAAGACCCTCATTAATGCTCCATTAATGCTTCTTACAAGCCCTCATTACTCACCATATCTCTACGAGTATTCTCTTATCCCTTTGCACATGGACCAAAATGGTCACATTCCTCATCCACTCTCCTTGTGACACTTGTCACAATGAGAGACACTTAAAGAAGCATAATCCTAGTGCTCTCCTCTAGGTGCATCTGAGCCCCTCTTCAGGTTTGCATCCTGACCGCACATATTGAGTCCATTTTCCTATAAATAGAACCTCTTCCCTTCACAAATTTGTCCATCTTTCATGCAAGGTTATAATGTAGTTTTGTATCCACACTTTGAAGCAATAAGCCCCATCTTGAATCTTTAAGCATATCAAATCTTGAACACACATGCATAAGCATGGACACATCAAAAGATCAAAAGGGAGCTTGGATCAGTTTTTAGGGAGGTTTGCACTTCCTAAATTTCTTATTAGTTTAAGTTTTATTTTATGTCTAATAATTTATGTATTCTTGGTCTTTTAGGTTATTGAGTGTTTTAATTTGATTATTATGCTCCTTTTACAACTAATTTTCCATAGCTCATGCCCTCATTACTCACCCTATCTCTAAGATTCTTCTATTATCCCTTTGCACATGGACCAAAAGGTCACATTCCTCATCCACTCTCCTTGTGACTCTTGTCACAATGAGAGGCACTTAAAGAAGCAAAATCCTTGTGCTCTCCTCTAGGTGCATCTGAGCCCCTCTTCAGGTTGGCACCCTAACCGCTCATTATGAGTCAATTTTCCTATAAATAGAGCCTCTTCCCTTCACAAATTTATCCATCTTTCATGCAATGTTATAATGCACTTTTGTATCCACACTATGAAGCAATAAGCCCCATCTTGAAGCTTGAAGCATATCGAATCTTGAGCACACACCCATAAGCATGGACACATCAAAAGATCAAAAGAGAGTTTGGATCAATTTTTAGGGACATTTGCACTTCCTTAATTTCTTATTGTTTTAAGTTTTCTTTTATGTCTAATCATGTATGTAGCCTTGGTCTTTGAGGTTATTGAGTGTTTTAATCTAATTATTATGCTCCTTTTATAACTAATTTTCCATAGCTCACACTAACATAAAATTTGAAGTGTTTACATTCCATATTCTGGAAAATCAGCAGATTCTCACAAATGGTACAAAGAAGCTCACACTTGGTACAAAGATTCTTAGATTTAGTGCTAAGTGTCTCACACCTGGTACTAAGTTTCTCACACTTGGTTTGTCAATTCTTGCATTTGGTTTGCATATTGTATCCTTTGGTCTATAGATTATAGCACCTGGTATGTGAAAGGTTGCACCTAGTATGTGAAATCTCACACCTGGTCTGTGAAAGTTGGCAATTGGTCTGTGAAAGCTCGCATTTCATCCAAAGAAACTCACACTTGGTTCAAATAAGATGGTATTTGGTTCTAGATGTTGAACAAGCTCTATATGATGTTTTTTGTGAATTTTCATGAATTCTACCATTCAGTGAAGTTTGCATGACATTTAGGGAGGCTTGCATATCATTTAGGGAAGTTTGCATCTCATTTAGGAAAGTTTGAATCTCATTTAGGAAAGTTTGAATCTGATTTAGTAAAGTTTGCATCTCATTTAGGAAAGTTTTCATATCATTTAGAGAAATTTTCATATCATTTAGGGAAGTTTGCATATCATTTATAAAAAATTTCATATCATTTAGGAGATTCTGCATAAATAATTGGTATATCTTGCATTGCATTTGATTTGTTCTAAGTTGCATTCGGTCTGTCCTGAGTTGCATTCGGTCAATTCTGAGTTGCATTCAGTCTATACTGAGTTGCATTTGGTCAGTTCTGAGTTGCATTTGGCCTTTTTTGAGTTGCATTCGGTATTTTTTGAGTTGAATTTGATCTGTTCTAAGTTGCATTTGGTTTGTTCCAGAGTTGCATTTGGTCTATTTTGAGTTGCATTCAGTCTATTTTGAGTTGCATTAAGTCTGTTCTGTATTGCATTTGGTTAATGATAAGAAACATGAAATTTAAGTTGTATAAGTGATAAATTTGATAATTAATTGATGTTTTTGATGAATTGCAGATGAATAAATGGATCATATAAAAAAAAATCAGAAATCAATATACAAATCACCTAATTATTATCAAGAGAAAGAAGCAAAAAGGCCAACAAAGATGCAAAGCGAATACAATTAGAAATTGAAGCCAAAACTTTGGAAGAAATAATTCAAGCACAAAATAGGTATTGGAAGATCATTAACCTTTATCAAGCTTTCTGTAATATTCCATATAGTCCTTTAGATAATTCTCCCATTTGAATATAATACATCTTATAGTTCAAAAAGAAAAGTGTAGAGCATCGGATTATTGGAAAGAGAAAGAAGCTAAAAGATTGAATGATCATGCTAAGAAAATCCATAATGCAAACATAGTGAAAAACTTAGAAGAAGATAAAGCATACGAACATTACATAAGAATTCTCAAATTATATCAAACTAAATTTCCATCTTTGGCTTAAATATTTGTTCATTCATTTGAGGTGGATTTGGTTTTGATTTTCCTTCACTTTGTTCGCTTGGTTGTGAACTAACATTTTTGGGAGAAAACTTGGATGCTAAGGAGCTGAACTCTTTTAAGGTTTTAGGTCCTTGTAAAACCTGTTGAACTTTAATACTTTGTAAAGGTTTTGGGTCCTTGTAAAACCTATTTTTACTTAATTAGAACAATCATCACTAGGTGAGTACACAAAAAGAAAAAAGAAAAAAATCATAAATTTGCCTAACCTTTGCTAGAATCAAAATGAGGTATTCCTAAATCCTTATGTATTTTGTTTAAATTGTGGAAATTTCATTCACACATCTAGCTTAAGGTAAAAGAGAAAATTGAAATCTTGAGTGAAGCATTAGGGATATGATCTTTAGCTTTTGGTGAATCAAACTCCTTGACATGCTAAATTTGGGATAGAAATGAGCTAAGTAATGAACAAAACACCTAATTAAGCCTCCTTGTTTGTGGATAAAAAGTGCTAGGTATATGCTCTTCACTCTTTGGGTGAATCAAAAAGCTAAAAGCACTCTAATCCCACTACATTAAGAGGCTTGGAAGTGAAGAAGTAGTAGGGATATGATCTTCACCCTTTGGGTGAGTAAAAATCCTAAACCTACCTATTCATATCATTTCTTTCTTTCCATATACTTGCTATATCTTTAGTGGGCTTGCCTCCTAAGATTTTCCTTATCGATAATGGTGAGAGGGAATGAACCAAGTGGCATACAACCATTTTAGCCATTGTAATCCAACCCACTATAAAAAAAAATAGATTCATCCTTAATGGGGTGAGTGAGGGAAAGACTTGAGAATCATACTTCCTCTAGTAGTCCTTCAGGATTGTGCCAAATCATGTTTTTATGTGTGTGGGAGGCCTTTGTAATGGGGGATAAACTTAAATATTTTTGAATGAAATCTTGATTACAACCTGGTTAAGTAGAAAGAACACCTTTTTAAACCTTGTTGAACCAAATTTACCATAGGTAGCTTGACTGAATTACTTGTGGAGACCTAAAAAACATCGAAGAATATACACTTTTATAGATTTTTAGAAGTTAGAAAATATGTGTTTTTGTGGTTTCTATGCTTGATGATACATGATCTTCAAGAAAACAAAACATCCATTTAACAGATCCAAAGTTCACAAAAATCACCATTCTTCTCAAAAGGATACTTCTTCAACAAAGATTCACAATTCCTTTTCATGTCAATTTGGAAAAAATTCCATTATATCAAATTATCTTTACAAGAAGATGAAACTTTGCATAGGGAAGAGACCACACCTCCTCAACCACCTAGACAAGAACATAAATACAATCACATCATGATTGAAAATAATTGGTCTAGATACCCTCACCATGATAACAATGAAGATGAGAATCTTATATGAACTGTCGCAAAGAAATTTCAATCTTTGCAATCACAAATCTAGGACCTAAAGGAAGAAAAGGATACACCATTCAAAGAAGAATCATTAAGATCAAGGTTTCCTTTTCTCTTTAATCATGATCTAAACAAGTCTCCATTTTCTTCAAACAAAGAGGTATCTAAGCATGAAAAACCCATCCTTGATCAAGAACAATTTCATGACCATCCTATCTTTGATCAAGAGAATGAAGAGGAAGTTACATCAGATTCTGTTGAGAGTTGTTTATATCAATCATATGAAAACAACTAATTATATCATCATGATCTTGAATCTAATACCTCTTTGGAAAATACATGTGAATTTAAATGTCCACTGGATAGATCATTTACTCCTTTGGGACAATCTTATGAGTCATCATTGGATGAACTCCTTGAAAACAATCTCATCATTTTACCTAAAATGAATTTGTGGGGATTTACATTTTTGAGCAACTATGGTGCATACCATCGACATAATAGACATAAAACTTCAAATTGTGTGGATTTGAAACATAAAATCCAAGATCTAATTGATTATGACATAATTGAAGTACAAAATCCTAATGAGTAATCTAATGGACAACAAGATACTACTGTAATCACATAAAAATGGTCATCTAAACCCTAGACCCCCAATCTCAACAATTAATCAAGAAACACTAATCTTGATTATTCTAAGTCCTAAATCAAACAGGCAATTATCAAATTTGAACTAATATAACCTGAACCCTAGGTCCTAATCAATCATCATACTTGATTAATTAATTAATTCCTGAAGTCATAATACATTGGAAAATAAACCTTATGTTAATTATTTAATTGATATTATGATATATGAATTAAATAAAATTGCTAAATTATCAATCAAATAAAAAAGGAATTAAATTAATTATAAAAGAAAAAATGTGCATTCAAAATCAATTAAATTATTAAAAATGCATATGACATCATCAAATCCAGTTAACTGATTATCAAAATAGAAACAATCCAGTTCCACTCAGTTAATTGATTCTCCACTATTTATCATTTAGGAAACATTTCTGTTAACTAAAAACTAATTTTGGAACTTTCCAAAATAATTGATCAGTCAGTTCAGTCAACTGACTCTTTTGACCAATCACATTTCCTGCACATGGATTGTGCTTCTTCAATCAAATCTGAGCCACTCTTTTCTTTCTATCTTGACCGTCATTTTGAAAGAGATTTCTATAAAAGAGAAACACATTTCCTTCACAAAGGATCCTAATTTTTGCATTATCATTATTATGTCGCATTTTATTTTAATCATTTAGCTTTAATTATTGTTATTACTTTCAAGCATGCAAATCTAATTTAGAGCGCATTTTCAATTTTTTGTTATTAAAATGAATCAACACACATTCAATTTGGTGCTTTAAAACTGAATCTTAATTAGGTTGGATTAACAACAAATCTGCATCCTTCATATATCATTTTAGATCATTTAATCTAGATTAAAAATCCTTCGTTTAGGTTATTGGTGTAGTCACTGAGCTTGCGATGACTTGAGAGCAAGCTCATACTCCTGCCTACTATAAGGCAATATATTGGTTTAGGTTAGTGTAGTTGTTCACTTTTTTCAAATTTATTATTTTCTAACCCGCTAACCATATAATGATATATTGAAGTGTATGTTTGTCGTGTAGCTGGAAGGTACCTATTTTCACATGCACAAATACTCTCAAGCAACATATAAACCATGAACCTATGTCTAGAAATGGTCCTAATGCAACCTATGACTTTTCCACCATTCCTCCATCTCCTAAAGCCTCACACCCAGCTAAACCATATCCTTCAAGAAATGAGCCTAAGGATGATACTTTCCATTTTGACTATGTCTACCCTCAAGGGTTGCCTCTAAAATAAATCCAAGATAATTTACATCTTGCTGCAAGTTTCTTCTGTGATTCAAAGATCTTAGACCCTGAGCCATCATGTGCTTGAATTCCTATCAATCCTATTCAAAATTATCCTTCATAATACCTTAAAAATCCCCCATGCATATTCAAACTAATACCTTGTCTTTAGCAGTGGATCCATGTCAATAAGGTAATTCAAAGTTTGAAGAAAAAAGTCTTAGTAGAGATCAAGATCAACATACTATCCAATCCTATCCAATATTTGACCAAGATCCCATATCCCTAGAGTCTCATGATGATTCTCTCATACCATTACACTTATTCCAAGATGGTATCTCTCCATGTAAAGAAAAAAGTATCCCTTCAAACATCACATCTTATTTTCCTCCCAAGCAAGATCAGGATATCCCTTTAACCATTTACAATGAGCTTATTGAAAATCAAGTGAAAATTACCCTTTCTGATGCAGAGTGGACAACTAGAAGCCTCAAAAGGACTCAAAAGGACTCAAAAGGAGAATGTATCCTTTATTACCCCAAATCCAAGAGGAAAAAGTACTCTACACTTATCAAAAGTGCAGAAATGACTTGGATCTAGGTTATCACAACCTACTACCCACAGGGCAACCCACTCACTAGGTTCCACCAAGTCTAGAACACCAATTCCAAATGATTGGCATTTAAGCACTTATCCCAAATTATCAAAAATACCCCATAAAATTACTCCAAGGACTAGAGGTGACCTAAACTCATGGATGTGGCATATTTAGGTCCCTAAGACAAGGATTCAATTATCCTATTCAACACATGCAACCTTTTCAACATAGTTTCTTTGGAAACCCTCCTATTGGCTTGCAACCTTTTCTTGAAGGATTTTTGATATTGCTAAAAATAATTCCACATAACCCCTTGAAAAAATTATGGATTAAGATACCCTTTATGGCCTAAGGTATTATAATTAAGCACCAAAACATGAAGATGAAAGGAAGGCATGTTGACACACAAAAGTGCTACTGCAAATTAGGCCTAATTAGGGATGAACTTATACTACAAGTGCTATTTCCTTGCATCTAATTCAAAAACCAAGATTTGGATCATGTGAGGGCATGTATGAGGGTCTTCTACACTGATTTTGAGGTCTTGATGAATCCCCAAACAAAAGCTATGCAGACTGTCCTAATTCACTGGTTGGTGCACACATGGACATGTTCACCTAGGGCATCATGGAAAGCCCATCTCCCTACATTTTGACCAACCCAACCTGAATATTCTTAAAGAACATAATCAAAACATGATTTCCACCAGGGGTCATTAAATTCCCATTGTGGAAACAACAAATACACACAATTCTTATTGAAACCCTGATTTAGGGCCTACAAACCAGGCAATGAGAATTAAAATTCAATAAATTGTAATGTATAAAAAGTCAATACATGAGACCAAGTGAAAAAAGAAGATAATTCACATGGCCAACTTGGTGTGTTAGACTTTCATTCAAGTTCTTCCGTACCTGTCCATACCAACTAACTGTTTCATAGATTTGTAGAGAAATGGTTGATCTTTATTGATTTCAATGCCAAAATTACATCATCATCCTACCACCCACCTATAAGGGATTATGTAGGAATTACAAATGGTTACATTTCATTTTTAAACTAACTATCCATTTGGGATTGAGTTTTACAAGTTTTGACAAAAGTTGTCAATGTTGCTCAAAAGTTGCTTGACAACTTTTTGAGCAATTTTGCATACTAGGTGACCAAACTTGGTCCAAACCTTTATTTTGTGATCCCTAATGGATAAAAACATGAAAATAACCTATAATTTAGGTTTTGGAAATTCATTGACCAATATTTAACCAAGGGCTTATAAAATGCCAATCTTAGAACTAGGTCTTACAAAGGAAGTCCAATGTGAAACCTAGGATACTACATGATCTAAAGGTCACTAGGAACTTGAAGGAAACCATAAGTTCCAAATGAACACTTAGGTTAACTAGGGTGCTCCTGCACTATACTCCCCATGAGGTTTTGAACTCAAATTCCCACTTGAGGTTAATTTATCAAGAGTGATGCCATGTTGCTTGATTTGTTCCTCTGTCATCCAGGTAGTATCAATGTTAGGGAGTCCTTTCCACTTGACCAGGTTTTGCATATACTTCTATTTTCTAGTTTTCTTGAGCACCTTGGACTCAAGGATTGTTTCCAAATCCACCAGTTTTCTTTGTGGAAGATTTGTGACATAGTCTCCTCCATCCTCTTCACTATGTGGATCTTGCACATTGGTCATATCTGAAACAAATTTATAAGGGGTGAGATCAGAAAAATTAAATACATGAGAGATCAATAAGGTAGGAGGAAGGGATATTTCATAGGCATTTTCACCCATCTTGTTGAGAATGGTTCATGTCCCAAATTTCTTCATATGTAGCTTTGAATACTTTCCCTAAGGTAGTCTCTCTTTCCTTAGGTATGCCCATACCTTATCTCCAATCTGGAAATGAATCTATCTTCTCTTCTTATCTGCATGTGCTTTTTATTTCATGGTGGACTACTACAAGGTGTATTTCACTTTTGTCTGTACTTTTGTAATGCCCCACCAGGGAACTCAAGAGAGATTAACCTAGAACATGATACAAAGTTTGCTGAATAATTATTTTTTTAATTTTACATAAAGAGACATACATTAATACGGAAGAAAATACCATTTATACACATGTCGCACACTCACATAGATTACACGACTCAAGGGTTCCATGCCATTGAATTACTTTAAGAAAAACACAACTAACCATATAACAAAAAGATTCCATTTGAATAGATATAATAGATACAACTTACAAAACCATAATTACAATCCTCATGGGTAACCATGAAACCACCATAAACTCACATCCATTGCACATGTCGTAGGGTATGTGGTAATCACTCTAATCTACTTAATATACAATATCAAGATTAGGTATCGCATGCGATACTCTAATACAAGATTTACAATAATGAAATTACATAATCAATAATGAAGAAATATAAAGAGCTCATTTGCAAAGAACCATCAAGCACCTGGTACGAGGACATCGAATCTCAATATGTAAAGAATCACTACCACCTTTCCATGTGGAACCACAAAGGTCCACCCCATCGTGCTGAGGAGATAACAACAGACCCCACTCAGATATCCAAAACCAATAAGGAATAAACACTAAGAAAGGGATCGTGATAGCTCTCTAATCCAAGTGTACTATACATCATGAATGGTATGACTCACTAATCCAGAGGCAACTGACATACGTAAGAAATCTAGACTGTGTAAAGGAAGGTGTCATCATGTACGTCTAACCCTTAAGTTTTGTCCTAGCAATCCATATTGATTTTGGCACTTAAGCGACCATACACTGAGCCAATGACCTCTCAAACTTACAAGGCCACTAACTATGCCAGTACCCCTCGAGGCAACTAGCATCTTCTAATCACCATCTTAGTCTATACTAGCACTCAAGCATGGGTGAGGACACATCTTATTAATTCATTTTAATATCTCTCAGTACGTATTTAATTATCAGTTATTAAGTAAACTCTACAATAAGCAATCCAGTAGTCACTTACAGACATGAAAATTATTGCAAGCCACCCCTAATACACATCTAGGTAACCTACCCTAGGCTCACAGATCCTACAAAGATCTAGCATAGGTCCAAACCCAGGTATACCCAAATCCAGTATCCCACACATCAGGAATGGTACAAAACCAGATAACAATATCGAAAGGGTTAACATGGTCAGTTTAGGGTAATAACATGAAACCCACACTCCATAAAGTAACAGAAATGCTAAACACCCCCCGGCCTCTATAACACCCTAGGTCATCTAATGCCCCCATAATAACACATATAAGTAAAAGAGAACCATAAGAATGCATAGAACAAAAACGTCCTAAAGGACTGAAAACTGAACATAAGCATATAACCATTTACAATTAATCCAATTATAAACTCCATTCAAACACTTAGGTTTGAAAAATAAATGAGGTCATTCAAATTTAGTCTATTTAAAACCCTTTTCTAGTATTTAAATACACTAATTGAAATAATCATTAAACACATTAAACTAAGTTAACTCCACATAAAGTCTCACTTACTTTAGAATTAATAAATTAAAAATTAATTTTGATTAATTTTAATCAACATAACATATTAATTGAAATTAAAAGTTAAATCATATTAACCTATTAATTTAAAATAATAACTAACACAATAATTAAAATCAATAAATAAACATGTTAATTGAAACTAGTAACTAACATATTAATTAAAATCAATAAATAAACATGTTAATTAGAAATAATAATAAATACCTATCAATAATAAAAAAAGACTATTAATATTAATTTCAATTACAAACTATATATATATATTTTAATAATTAAAATTTATAAACAAGTTTTAAGAAAAAAAATTAAAATAAACAAATTTAAATTGGGGTGGGGGAGCGAGCCTACCAAACCCCACGACACATATGCCGGTTCACCCTTGGGAGCCACTGTGCAGCAACTTGGCTACCCCTGTGGGTGGCCGTGCTACCTATGGCAACGCGCCCCCCCCCTCAGGGAAGCCTAGCCTGCTACAACCGGCCCACGTTCATGGGGAGTGGGGATGGGGTCCCACCCCCATCACACTTTCATTTGTTATTTATTTTATAATTTTTCTTAAAAGCACTTTCTCCTGTGTGAATTTATTTTTAATTTTAAAAAAAAAAATTATTCTTTAACAATAATCAATTTCGCTTTTTCCTAAAAAGGTTCTTTTGTTTTTTTCTTTTTCCTGATTTCCGAAAACGGAAATAAATTCCTAAAGGGTTATTTTTGTCTCTTTCTTTGCTTTAGCCCTTTTTGTCTTTTCTGGGCATGCATTTTTTGGACTGGTAAATTTTTTTAATACTATATTTTTTTTATAGAGAGTTGTTTTTTTCCCAACTAATTAAATTTTCCAAAGAGAAATTCAAAGGGATGATTTATTTATTTTTCCTCTATAGTTTAGACTATAGTGCAGATTGATTTATTGATTTCTAGGAGTTCTATATAGGATTTTCTCATGAAATTTTGCCAGCATAACAACACTATGACAAGTAATAATAAATAATGAAAATAATAGATCTAAGGGTTTTATAAATACCCGAAAGCATAGAAACACTAATAAACCACCTAGAATCCAAAAAGATCAAACATGCATCCTTTCAAAGATTGAAAACCTCAGATTTGCAAAATTGAAACAATGTATGGAAGACAAAACCTACCTTGATTCCAATGCTAGATACTGAGGGAATGTGCCTTTGAAGAAGGTAGAAAATCTGAAAACCTCCAAACCTGATTTAACCACAAATCTGAAATCCACAAAGATCCAAGTACATGCAAGAAAGAAATCACACGAATCTCCAAAACAACAAGTGACCACAACAATTTCCAATTCTTCCAAAATCCAAAAACACCAAGAGCTCTCCAAAATGCCAAACCTATTATGAGAGAATGAGAGGAGAATTCTCTTAAAGAGAATCAACTTCCCCTAATTGTGCAAACCCTCATGACAACTCCTCAATCAATCCCTAAAAACACTCCACTTGAAATTGAAAGAAATTCCAAATTAAATAATTAAAATATCATTTTTGCCCACAACTCAACTTTGACTCCTAATATCTAGTAGAGAATTTTGAATTTGAAAATACTTTTTCAACACATTCATGCACATGTAATTAGTAAAATATTAAATTAAATAAATTAAATATTTATGTCACAATAATACATGCAACCAAATATTTAATCATAAAGGCATATTTACTTTAATTTTCAATTAAATACTTAATTAAATCAAAATATTCAAATATTTGAATTTAATTAATTATTTCAAATAAACATAGGATATAATCAAATATTTAATTCAACTATAATCCATTAAATAATTAAACATAGGAAATCACTCAAAACCCAATAAATCACCTGAAAGCAATCACATGCAAAACAAACATACTCAAGGAAGGGGTATTCAAATTCCTGTCAACTAGATGAATCCAGATAGGGTAGTCAAACTGAAACTCATCCAATATTAGGATGATTAGGCTTAGGTTAGGGTTTTAGATCTGTATGTTACCTCCCCTCTTTAACATTGAGATGAATATTTATGGGCATGCTCACTCCTGCCAATTCAAGGAAGATGGTGCCTTGTACCTACAATCCTGTCATCAAAAGAACATGCATGTACATACAATATAATATCACAAACTATGATAGGGATTGGTTGAACGTGTGGATCTCACTGAGGCAAGTAACTACATCTCCGTCCTCTACCATGATAACACATCAATAAGTACATCCACATATAAGACAACCATACACATGAAAGTATGGGGTAAGTACATCATAATCTGAAATCAACATGTAACAATCATTATAATAAAATCATCACATCTATCTATGCATATGATAAACCATAACATATAATCACCATCAACTAAAAGAATAATAGCTCACATGAAAAGAAGCCTAAAATAATTTGGCCAATCAACTGAAACCACTACCTAAAAGAGTATGACATCATAAACTGAAAGAAAAATATGAGTGGGTATTATATCCACTCCCCCAGGATTAGGCTTACTCCTGGAAGCCCTTAAACAATTAGGGAGATAAATCTCGTAATCTAGCTGCATCCTCCCAAGTCGTTGAAGACTCATCATTTGGGTCCCATTGGACCCTTACCTGCTCTATGGTGCGACCCCTAAGGGTTACACCCCACTGCTCCATAATAATTATTAGATCCAAAGCCAGCTGCCCGTCCTTGACCTGTAATGCATTCCAATCAAGTACATGCATAAGTCAGGAATATATCTCCTAAGAACTGAAACATGAAAAACATCATGGATGCGTGATAGGCTAGGTGGAAAAGCAAGTCAATAAGAAACTGGTCCTATCCTCTCTAGGATCTCAAACGGTACCACAAAGTGAGGTGCCAACTTTGAACCCTTTCCATAACAGATCAGACTCTTTTTGGGCACACTCTTAGGAACACTCTATCTCCAACTACAAACTACCTATCCACCCTATGAGAATTTTCATACTTCTTCTGTCTATCTTGTGCAGTCACTAAATGCTCACGAATCTACACTACCTACTGCTCCATGTCTTGAAGCATGTTTGGACCAAGAAGAATATGGTCCTCCAATCTGTCCCAGCTCAAAGGTGTACAATAGGGATGGCCATACAATGCCTAAAAAGGTGCCATGCTAATAGAACTATGATATCCATTATTGTACACAAACTCCACTAGGTACAATTAGTCCTCCCAGTGAGTCTGTCTATCCATGGCATATGTCCTCAAAAACCTAGTTCACCCACTCTATTTGTCCATCAGTCTTAGGATGATACGCTGAACTAAAATTTAGCTGAGCACCAAGGTCGTGTTGTAATGATGTCCAAAAAGCTGAGGTAAATATAGGATCTTGACCTGATATAATTTGGAGAGGAATGCCATGAAGTCTCACGATATCCTATGTGAAGACTCGGGCTACAGAAGCTATTGTATATGATGATCTCATACAAGAGAAATGAGCCACCTTAGTTAACTGATCAACGGTCACCATGATAGTATCATGTCTGTGAGGAGTCATAGGAAATCCAACTATGAAATCCATAGAAATAATATCCCACTTCCAAGATGGAATGAGATTCAACCGAAGAAGCCCTATTGGATGTTGATGATCTACCTTGACCCTCTGACACTCTAAGCATCAAGCCACAAAGTTTGCAATATCCCTCTTCATACTAGCCCAATGGTAGAGCTTACAAAGATTTGCATGCATCTTCTTGACACCTAGATGTGTCGAAGAGGGTGCACGATGAGCCTTGGATAACACTAATGTACGCAAATCATCCAATGGTGGTACATATATCTGGCTCATATGATGCAATAAACCATCCGAATTCAACACATAACCAGAGAATCTTCCCTCCAATGGTCTCCCTGACTCTATCTCTTCCTTCACCTCTTGATACAAGGTATCTCTAGGAAGTGATTGGAGTATCCTACTCCTCAAGTCCACAATAAGAGTGAATGGTAGAATGGCCTGTCACTTGTGACTCAATGCATCTGCAACTACATTGTCCTTACCCTGAATATACTTTATCTCAAAGTCATATTCATAAAGGAACTCCATCCACCTTCTTTGTCTAGCATTCAGATTAGGCTGAGTAAAGATGTACTAAAGGCTACAGTGATCTCTATGAAGCTCAAACCAATGTCCCAAAAGAAATTGTTTCCACCGTACCAATGCATGGACGACCACAGCTAAATCTAGATCGTGAGTAGCTTAATTAAGCTCATGATCCTTGAGTTTGTGAGACTCATAGGAAATCACTCATTCATCCTACATGAGGACTACTCCAATCCCCTCTAATGATGCATCAACACACACTACAAAATCTCCCACTGGATTAGGTATAGCTAGGATAGGTGTGCTAGTTAAACACACCTTAAGGCTCTGAAAAGCCTCCTCACACTTCTCTATCTAAAAAAAATTCTTCCCTTTCCACTGAAGAGAAGTAATAGGATGTGCCACCCTAGAGAAGTTCTTCATGAACTTGCAGTAGTATCCTGCAAGACCCATGAAGCTACGTACCTCAGACATATTAGTGGGTACTGGTCACTACACAATAGCCTAAATCTTTGAAGGATATACTATGATACCTTCTCTAGAAATGACATGACCAAGATATTGTACCTTTGACTGGAAGAAACCACACTTAGCCGGATTGGCATAAAGCTGATTCTTCCTAAGGCACTGCAAAACCTGCTGAAGATGCTCTTCATGCTCCTCCATGGATCTAGAATAAATAAGTATATCATCCAAGAAGATGAGCACAAAGTGATCAAGGTACTCTCAAAATACTCCATTCATCAAACACATGAATACCAATGGAGCATTCGTCAACCCAAAAGGAACCACTATAAACTCATAGTGTCCATAGAGTGTACAGAATGTAGTCTTGTGGATCGACATCCTTAATCAACAAATGGTGGTATCTTGATTTAAGATCAATTTTAGAGAACACCTTGGCTCCCTTGATATGATCAAATAGGTCATCTATGCATGGAAATGGGTACCTATTTTTTATCATTACCTTGTTCATCTGTCTATAGTCGATACACAAGTGTAATGATCCATCCTTCTTCTTGACAAAGAGGATAGGTGCTCCCCAAGGAGAAAACATAGGGTGGATGCTCCACTTTGCCAAAAAATCCTCTAATTGTAGTTTCAACTCACTCAACTCATGAGTGGTCATCTGATATGGAGCTCTAGATATAGGCTCTGCTCCGGGCACAAGCTCTATGCAGAAGTCTATGTCATGCTTTGGTGGCATACCTAGGATCTCACTAGGGAATATATTAATGAAATCATATAATATAGGATGATCTAGTGTCTTGACTTTGCTCTCCATGCCATCTATCTCATACATAGATACTGCAAAAATCTGACAACCCTTTCGCATAGATCACTTCAGTTGCATAGTGGATATCATGTGAAGGGATATGGGTCAAGGAATCCCCATAATTTGACACTCCTTACCATCATATTCCTTACAAAGGATGGTTTTTTGTCTACAATCGATATTAGCTCCATGAGTTCCCAACCAATCCATTCCTAAGACAACCCCATATGATCCCAAAGGAATAACATGAAGGTCAACCAAAGTAATGAACTTCCCTAGGTTCAGTTCACAATTATGAACCAAGGAATCTGTAGCTACCTTAGCCCCTAAGGCTAGTTCCACTTGCCAACCTAACGCTTTCTTTGCAGCCACTAGCCCACAACGCTCAACAAGGAAAGGTGATATAAAAGAATCGATCTCTCCTGAATCAAACAATATAGAAATAGAGGTACCTTGAATAGTATATGAGGTCTCAATGATTGTTCCCTGATGCTCTACCTATCTATGATCCAAGGCTGCAAACACTCTATGTGATCCCCCTCCTACTGTAGGCTTCGAGGCTGCTGGTCTCTATGTAGAGTACTGTGGTGCCCTCTATGGACAATTTAATGCAATGTGGCCAAACTAACCACAGGTGAAACATCATGTCCCTCTAAAATTGCATCTCTCATTGGAGGGTGCACTTTATTGCTGGACACTCCCTCTACTCACACTAGGCTATGCACTCTGTGCTGAATGATTAGACTAATTATGCTTATAGCACTATCCACTCTTGATGCTCTTACCACTCTGGGTAGGAGGTGAAACCTTCTGCTACTGTTGCTAGTTCTGACTCTGTTTCTGGTTACCTCTATAATAATGGGATGACTTCTTGAAGTTTCCAGTGCCCTACGACTGGTTACCTCTATAGCCGACTCCAGATGCCCCACTAGTCTGGCCACCCTGTCGACCCCCATGGTCTGATGCCAAGTTATCCTCTGCTAGAGTGGCTTTAATAACCATAGCTCATAGGTTCGTAGGCTCAAAGAGCTTTATGTCCCCAATGATGCAGGCATTAATCCCTCACATAAAGTACTGTACCATCAGTGTAGAGTCCTGGCTATATCCAGCGTACTGCTTGAGCTCGTAAAAATGATGCTCATATTGATCTACATTAAATGTCAGCTTTCTCAAATTATGAAACTCATCGGCCCTCTACCGTCTCCACTAATCAGAAAGGAACCTCTCTCTAAAATTCTCAAGAAAGAATTCCCATGTAACAGTGTCCATATGAAGACCTAGCTTCTCTTCCTTGATCTTCCACCAAATAGCCACAAAATGTGACAACTGAATCATGACATATCTCGCTTTAGTATTGCTACTAAAGGGGTGCATTGCGAAGACCCTATCTAAGGCTATTAGCCAAGTCTCTGCCTCCAAACAAGATCCCTGTCCATCAAAAGGGATAGGCTTCCCTCTCGTCAGGTCCCTCATGTGGTTTGCTGCAACCACCTTCGAGTCCACTATAATGGTCCTCCCACAAGGGCTCCTAGATCTCTCCCTTTATCTCTCCTCATGATGGGAGTGATGAGATACATCCTACTCCACTCTAGCTCTCTTAGGAAGCTGATATAGGATAGCCTAAAGTATCTGTCTAGTATCCAATCCCCTAGACTCATCCTGACCCTCTCTCCTTTGCTCATCCCTATCCTGCTGCTAACTAACCTCCTTCCTGACACTCATGGAGGGGTTAGGATGCCTACCTCTCCCATTGGCACCATACCCACCTCTCTCATGGGCACCTGACCCACCTCTGCCATAGCCTCTAGCGGCTCTTATTTTAGGCATGGTACCTGAAACAAACAAAGATAGATACAAAACTCACCACATAGCTCGAATCATAAACTAAAGAATAAATATAACCATAAAGCAATAATTTGAAAAAAAATGTGTTGTATGTCTATGTTTTAGTTTCGAGTTCAAGCTAGACACAACCTAATGAGCGTACAATTCCTAGAGTTCCCAGTGTAGAAACTAGGGCTCTGATACCAGATGTAACACCCCTCCAGGGAATCCAAGAGAGATTAACCTAGAACATGATACAAATTTTACTGAATAATTTTTTTTTAAAGTTTACATAAAGAGACAGACATTAATGCGGAAGCAAATACCATTTATACACATGTCATACACTCACATAGATTACATGACTCAATGGTTCCATGACGTTGAGTTACTTTAAGAAAAACACAACTAACCATATAACAAAAAGATTCCATTTGAATAGATATAACAGATACAACTTACAAAACCATAATTACAATCCTCAATCCTCATGGGTAACCATAAAACCACCATAAACTCACATCCACTACACATGTCACAGGGTATGTGGTAATCACTCTAATCTACTTAATATACAATATCCAGATTAGGTATCACATGTGATACTCTAATACAAGATTTACAATAATGAAATTACATAATCAGTAATGAAGAAACATAAAGAGCTCATATGCAAAGAACAATAAAGCACCTGGTACTAGGACGTTGAATCTCAATAGGTAAAGAATCACTACCACCTGTCTGTGTGGAACCACAAAGGTCCACCCCACCATGCGGAGGAGATAACAACAACCCCACTCAGATATCGAAAACCATTAAGGAATAACCACTAAGCAAGGATCCTAATAGCTCTCTAATCCAAGTGTACTATACATCATGAACGGTATGACTCACTAATCCAGAGGCAACTGACATACGTAGGAAATATAGACTGTGTAAAGGAAGGTGTCATCATGTACGTCTAACCCTTAATTTTTATCCTAGCAATACATATGGATTCCGACACTTAAGTGACCATACACGGAGCCAATGACCTCTCAAACTGACAAGGCCACTAACTATGCCAGGTACCCCTCGAGGCAACTAACATCTTCTAATCACCATATTAGTATGTACTGGCACTCAAGCATGGGTGAGGGCACATCTTATTAATTCATTTTAATATCTCTCAGTACGTATTTAGTTATTAGTTATTAAGTAAACTCTACAATAAGCAATCCAATAGTCACTTACGGATATGGAACTTATTGCAAGCCACCCCCCACTACACATCTAGATAACCTACCCTAGGCTCATAGATCCTACAAAGATCTAGCATAGGTCCAAACCTAGGTATACGCAAATCCAGTATCCCACACATCAGGAACGGTCACATATATGTACACAACCAGGTAACAATATAGAAAGGGTTAACATGGTCAGTTTAGGATAATAACATGAAACACACACGCCATAAAGTAACAGAAATGCTAAAGACCCCCAGCCTCTGTAACATCCTAGGTTATCTAATGCTTCCATAATAACACATATAAGTAAAAGAGAACCATAAGAATGCATAGAAGAAAAATGTCCTAAAGGACTAAAAACTGAACATAAGCATATAACCATTTACAGTTAATCCAATTATAAACTCCATTCAAAGACTTAGATTTGAAAAATAAATGAGGTCATTCAAATTTAGTCTATTTAAAACCCCTTTCTAGTATTTAAATACACTAATTGAAATAATCATTAAATACATTAAACTAAGTTAACTCCACATAAAGTCTCACTTACTTTAGAATTAACAAATTAAAAATTAATATTGATTAATTTTAATCAACATAACTTATTAATTGAAATTAAAAAGTTAAATCATATTAACCTATTAATTTAAACTAATAACTAACACATTAATTAAAATCAATAAATAAACATGTTAGTTAAAACTAGTAACTAACATTGTGATATTGCTATCAGGATTTAACTGTGTAGTTTTTTGAGTCAAACTCATTGACCCAAAATTCATGAGTAGTGGTTCAACATGAACCCATCTCTCATGAGAATGAATGGAACACTTAGCACTCATTGGATCTAGGTGATCCAATTAATTAAAATCAATAAATAACATAAATAAAATCAATTAATTAAAATCAATAAATAAACATGTTAATTAGAAATAATAATAAATACTTATTAATAATAAAAAAAGACTATTAATAAAACATATTAATTTCAATTACAATATATATATATATATATATAT
>MU223738.1:3658282-3690725 GCA_018584345.1 Thuja plicata
AGGCTAGGGGAATGGGTTGGATTGCAAGTGATATTTGATTTAGAGATTTATTTAATTCCTTCATAATTAAATACTATAGCCATGTTTGATTTTGATTTGATCTGATTGGTCGAAATTGATTTGAATTATATGGCTATAGTAGATAAATATAAATCAGTGATAAAATCACCTAGGACATTAAATTGATTAAAAGAATTATGCCAAGCAGTAACAGGGTCGTTTGGACATAACTCGAGGGTATGATCACACTTAGGGCAAATAGGGTCTACAGTTGCGACATACCAAAATTAGGTGGTTACAGAGGTAGCTTCCTCACCGACATCTTCTTCTTCTTGATGCTCTTCCTCTTGCTATTCTTGATGTTCTAGGTCATGCAATGTACAATAATTGGGGACCCCTGAGACTGTGCATCCTCTGCACTAAACTGTGGTACCTGTGTCATTAGAGTATCATAGGATTTAAGCATTTCCTCTATCCTTTGCAAATATGGGAGATCAGGGAAAAACTAGAGAAAGTATTGTCTAATTCTTTCCATTCAAATTCTACCCTAAGGAGATCATTCCATTTCCTTCTCCTCTCCTAGACTTCATGCTTATTTAACTTATTCCTCACAACATCTTCATCATCCAGTGGCTCATGGTCTCTAATCTTTTTCCAAGGAGTCATTCTTTTTAGGTCTATTTGTATAAACTATTCTGGATCACAGAACCTGGCAACTACTGTAGACATTCTTTATTGTTTTAAGAAGTCATTAATTAGGTCAAAAACTCTTTTCCCAATGGAGAAGTCACAACCTACCCATAATCTAGGGATGAAAGTACCCGTCCTATGTCCCTCTAGAAATTCTTTATCAACCCAAGTGATTTGCCAAATAAATTCCAACAATGCAATCCTAGGAGGAACAAATTTTGGGAGGATGTGAGGTGGTTGTGTACAGCCATACACTCTAATGATAGTAATGTAATCAAAGAAGAAAAGTTCTTCCCAATTGTGAGTGATAGGCCAACTTGGAACAAATTCCCAAGGTCTCAAAACTTTTCTAGCCTCAAATGGAAGTCTATGCCTATTTGTTCTCAATAAATCAAAAATTGGATCCACAATCCAATTACAAAAGCATACAAAAGATGAGTTGACGGATGAATTGTCCCATACCTAGCTCTATCTTTGGATTGGTGCATCGACACCATACTCTGAAACAAATAATTCAAGCTCCTTATCCATAGATGCCCTGTTATAATATAGAATCATATACATCAGATGAGAATAGTGATTGAAAGTAGGTACTGGGGAATCTGACTGTATCTCCACTAGTGCAACATGAATAGCATCAACTATGTATCCCACATAGTCATAGTTAGTGTTGACCTTTAGGTGCTGAATGTTCATGGTCATCATGAGTACATCTTGAGGCATTGTAGAATCTCCATCAAAACCTAAAACTCTGCTCAAACCATACACCGTGCACTTTATGTAATGGTGAAATAAGGAAAGGTCAAAAGGTGGTTTGAGATTGTCAAGGATTTTCACCAGGTGCCTATCTACCCTAGGCATGAATTTGGGCATTTCATATTTCTTGATCAAATGTTCTCTCTTGACATAATCAGCCTTAATCTTTTTTAAATCAATATCTGTGCACAATGCACCAGTGATCCTGAAAACTTCTGCCACTGACCTCCTATCTATGGAAACTAAGGTCTCTTTATTTTTCTTCCTGATTACCCTAGCTACTGGGAAATAGTTCTTAGCAAGTTCCCTAATAAGACCTATATCCACATAAACATCAGGCATAATTAATTTTTCCATATTCAAATCCCAGGGATTGCAAATAGGGACTGCTTTAATCCTATTATTCATGAAATAATGGAACAAGGTATTACCAGAGTAATTTGGGGTGACCGGGTTTCTGCATTGGCACCATCTGACTTTCCATTCATCCCAATTTGCACTGTTTGTATTCAAAGTCCCAGGAAGCAACTCAGATAATTATTCCACATACTTTTTTAGTGTAACCTCCTTCTTCCCAGACCCTTGCGAAGCAGCCGGAACAATAGCTTGACTCATCCTTTCTCTTTGAATTGCTATCTCAGAAAAACTACTTCAGACAAACAAGCTCTATCACTCTTCATAGAAAATCTTAAGATGCAGAATTGAGAACTATACAAAATCAAGCTCAATCATTCAAACTTATAGTCATCAAATCAACATCTTGTCCAATTAAATGCCAAATTATCGCACTTGTGGAATCATGCAATCATCTCTCTTTAACTAATGCTGCCATTAATTCAAACTATATGATCCCTACTAGAAAAAGTACACACCTTTTTTCTTTTTTTGTCCTCATAGGCTTGAAATGAACCACATGTCAGTTTGTCGCGGACTCACTGTACCCTGCTTATATTCAAATTTGTCCTTGTGAGTGAGCGATAAGACCCTTTTCTTCTATCAGTCACACATTCGCTATCTATCTTTATTTTGGCTTGTATGCTCCATGAGTGGGCGATGACATAACTGACGGCTTCATTATTTCACAATCGCACACTCGCTATACCTCAATGCTTTATGTTTATACTTGAGCGAGTAAGCGACATAACTTTTCTTTTCGTCAATCGCGGACTTGCCACTCAGAACTTTACTTTCATTGAGATTCTGTGAGTGAGCGACATGATATTTATTACCCAGTCACTTCTTAGTTGCATACTCGCTAATCCCCACTTATCATGCTTTTTGCTTGAGCGAGTGAGTGGGTTTTCAAAACAATCATGCATTACTTTCTGTTCATGTAGTCACCATGATTTTCTGATTTGTCTTTATACCTCAGCGGGTGAGAGAAAACTATTTTCTTTATGCATTTTAACTTAATCGCTCACTCACACTTTAAGATTTTCCAGATCATAAGCATTAGTGAGTGAGCGATTACCCTTTTTTCATTGTGTCGCATACTCACTACTGAGATTTCCTTATAAATGAATCCTTCATGACTGAGTGAGTGCCTTCATCATGTATTAATCGCTCGCTCACTAACCTATCTTGACTAATTTTTATTCATGAGCGATTGAGCGACAAATTTCCATTTTATACCAGTCACGCACCCATAAGCATATTTTCACTTGAATTTATACCTGAGCGAGTGAGCGACATCCCACCCTTTCTTTCATCATGCACTTGCAAGCTTAAAATTTGAGATAATAAATCATTGGCAAGTGAGCGGGAACAAAACTTGAACATTTAGTTGTGCACTCGCAAACTTTATAATACCACATATCTACTGTGCCATTGAGCAATAAGGACCATTTGATAATGAATGCATAATACATCGCGTACTCACACTGCAAAAAACATAATAGTTAAAACCTACGCGAGTGAGCACTTTCTAAAATATGACTTCATCACGCACTCACGGTTTCAAAAAATACACATAATAACCAAGCCCGAGTGCGCGATTAACTTAGAACCACTACGATTGTGCAATACTTAAAAACCCAACTCATCGCTAGCTCACTGAGACTTGTAACAAAGAACTTGATCCCCCACAAGTGAATGATTGACAAGACAAAACCAACTTGCTCAGTTGCAGATTAATAACTTGACTTCAAAAATGCATCGCGACTGTGCGATTAAGGCAGATTAATGACCAAGTTGCTCACTCTCACACTTAAAAGAACACTTTAACAATTAGCGCGACTGTGTGACTAAAGCTTAGAACATGGCCATTTGAACATTTTACCACAAAATTAACTTATTGCCATGTGACCACATGGATTTGAATCAAAAGACGCAGGAAAATTTTCCAAAGCATGGGAATTTGAAAAATTTGATGTGCAGTGCTAACAATCAGTAGGTTCTTTCTCTATTTTAGGATCAGGCAGGGGCTTCATGGTGAAAGTTTCCCCATTTTTAGTGATGGAGTAGGTGTTCTTCCTACAATTATGTGTGGCATCCACATCATATTTCGAAGGCCTGCCTAGAAGGATGTGAGAAGCATCCATTTCCACAACATCACAAAGTACTTTATCTTTGAAGTTTGCAATAGAAAATTCTACCCATGCTTGTTCAGTTACTAAAGTTTGTTGACCTTTGGTTAGCCAAGAGACATGGTAGGGAAATGGATGTCGCTTCTTAGGAAGATTTAGTTTTGAACCATTTCAAGAGATACTAAATTTTTAGTTGAACGAGAATCTATCAGTAGATTACATACCTTTCCATGGCATTTGATCTTTGTCCTAAAGAGGTTCTTCCTTTGAGGTGGTTCTTGGTTTTGTGGTACTTGAAGGAAAACTTGCCTCATCATCAAACATGCTCCTTCCTCTAGTTCTAGGTCCCTTAGATTGGCATTATCTTCTTGTTTGTCTTCTTGGATGAGTTGTGTCCTTCTATCCCCCTGATTGTTGTTGTTCCTTTTCTCAGGGCATCTCCCTGCATGGTGTCCCAGTTGATTGTAGTAGTAACACCTTAGAGGTCCATTACCTCTTCCTATATTTGTTCTCCCTCTATTGAAAGGACTTCTTCCTCTATATTTTCCTCTGAAATTTGAATCACCTTGTTCCCTGTCTCCTTGGCTTTGGTCAGGGGTATTGCTACTGCTACCACTATATTGTCCTCTATTCCAAGAGGTACCTCTTCCTCTAAAATTCTTTCCACCATCATTGCTCTTTCCCTTGCTAAATTCTTGTTTTATTTTCCAATTCTCCTCTACCTTGAGTGCCATTTGATAACATTTGTTTACTGATGTAGGGAAGTGTAGGCTAAGTTCTTCTTAAATGGATACCTTAAGACCATTCATGTACCTTGTTAGCTTTTCTTCCTCATCCTCTACTGCATTTGTCTTCATGCATAGTTTTAAGAACTCCTCGGTGTATGAGCCTACATCCATGTCTTTTTGCTTTAAGTTTTGCTTCCTTCTATGGAGTTGCACCCCATAATCTTTAGGCACATATGTCTCTTTGATCAATGCTATCATCTTGTTCCATGAAGTAATCATAATTCTCCCATTCTTCACCCTCTCTATTTGGATGAAGTTCCACCAAGTTAGGGTTTCTCCCTTCAACTTGGATCTTTCCATCTTTACTCTTTTCTTCTTAGGGATGTACTCACATTCAAAGAAGCTTGTCAAGGCCTCAATCCAGTAAAAGGCTAAATCTACATTCATCTTTCCATTGAAAATTGGTAAATCCAACTTCTCCTCCATGGTTCTTCTCTCCATAGATTTTAAGGCATCTAGGAGGGGTCTCTGGTCTCCAGGAATGATCACATCCTAATCAGGGGTGTCATCTTCCTCTTCATTCCCTTCTTCACCACCATATGTGTCTTCTTTTCCCCTCTCTACCTTGTTCTCTAATTATTGAAGCCTCCTAGTCAGGGCTGAATTTTTTGCCTTCTGTTCTCTCACTATCCTTGCAAGTTCCATATTTGTGACCCTTGCAAGGATTTCTTCATCCCCAGGGGAAGACATAGCCCTGATACCACTTGATGCAAAGTGGACAACCATAAGCCTCAAAAGGACTCAAAAGGATAATGTATCCTTTAATACCCCAACTCTAAGAGGAAAAAGTTCTCTACACTTATCACAAGTGTATAAATGACTTGGATCTAGGTTATCACAACCTACTACCCACAGGGCAACCTACTCACTAGGTTCCACCAAGTCTATAGCACCAATTCCAAATGATTGGCTCTTAAGCACTTATCCCATATTATCAACAATACCCCATAAAATGACTCCAAGGACCAGGAGTGACCTAAACTCATGGATGTGGTCTATTTAGGTCCCTAAAACAAGGATTCAATGATCTTATTCAACACACACAACCATTTCAATATATTTTCTTTGGAAACCCTCCTATTGTCTTAAAGCCTTTTCTCGAAGGATTTTTGATCTTACTCAAAATAATTCCACATAACCCCTTGAACAAATTAGGGATCTAGATACCGTTTATGGCCTAAGGTATTAGAATTAAGCACCAAAACATGAAGATGAAAGGAAGGCAGGTTGACACACAAAAGTGCTACTATAATTGGCCTAATTAGGTCTGCACTTACACTACAAGTTCTATTTCCTTGCATCTAATTCCCCAAATAACATTTAGATCATGTGAGGGAATATATGAGGGTCTTCTACACCAATTTTGAGGTCTTGATGAATCCCCAAACAAAAGCTATGTGGACTGTCCTAATTCACTGGTTGGTGCACACATGGACATGTACACCTAGGGCATCATGACAAGCCCATCTCCCTATACTTTGACCAACCCAACCTTCATATTATTTAAAAAAAAATTATAACATGATTTCCACCAGGGTTCATTAAATTTCTATTTTGGAAACAATAAATATACACAATTCTTATTGAAACCCTGATTTAAGGCCTACAAACAAGGCAGTGAGAATGAAAATTCAATAACTTGCAATGTATATAAAGTCAATACATGAGACCTATTGGAAAGTGATCAATTTTGTGTAATATTATTAAATTTTTGGTTGTCATTTATGGCAACACATGTGGGTTACAGATTGATTCCTATAAAGATAAGTTTTGTTGATTTAGAAATTGACTAAGTATAGAAGTAGAGATACAGAAGTATTTTGGATATCGAAGATCGAGATCAATGAGTTATGAGATGAGAGTTTAGAGGAAGCTAGTATGGGGTATGTGTGACCTCCAACTAAGATCTATTTGGTTTTGGTAAAGTCTACGGTGAATTAGAAATAATTGAAGATAGACAGACTGTAGCAAAATAGTGATACAAAGCAGTTGGATAGTAGTGATGATTAAGGGAGTATGACATGGACTCCTGGCAATCAGAGTTTGATTATGGTAAATGATAACCTATAATTTGACTAAGAAAGAGTGCTGACTATGAATTTAATGTTTACCTTATTAAATGTACTTTTATTAGAAGCCTACTATGTAATATCTGCATTAAGAGCCGACTTGGTGAAAGAAAAAGATATTTATGTAAGATCTTTTTATGAAAGAAAATATAGAGGAATGTGTATTATGTTGTGTGGAAGATGAAAATTGCAGAGAAGAGGATGACATAGATCATTGATAAGTTATAAACAAGAACAATCTAAGCATTAGAGATGCTTGTTATTGTTCATTACTGAGAACATTTTATAACAGAATTCTATTGTAGCGCTGTATGCTCAGTTGGTCCCTAACAGGGTGTTGTGAACCTTTAATAGGGTTGTAATTCCTTTAACAAGAAAATGTACTATGTAATATTCAGCTCCTAATAGGGCTAGGTATCCTAATAGGGACACTTTAATTTAGTGCATGGCTGTGGGTATCATCCCCATTGGGGTTTTCCCTTGGCCAGGGTTTCCTCGACAACAAAATATGGTGTTATGAGTTTTGTGTCATTTGCTTATGTTCTTTTCATTAATGCAAGTTTATGTTTAATGTTTAAATTGTTGAAGAATTTAATTAATTTCATTAATACTGATTCACCCCCCCTCTCAGTATTATCTAATCCTAAAAATTAGTATCAGAGCCTTTGGCCCTTGGAGAAAAATACTAACAGCTTGAGGGAGATCAGAATGGATTTGGACAGTTTGCAAGAAAACTTTGATGCTGCACTTGAAGACCTTGACAAAGCAAAAGAAAATAATGGAGAGTTGAGATTCAACATGCAAAGAGTTGAGAAATTTATAAAGAAACTCAAGGAACAAATTGAGCTTTCCAGAATTCAAAGACAAGATCTTATGTTTCAGATAAAAGAAGATTCAGATGAAGACAATTTAGATCAAGGGAGGCAACTGAAAGAAGAGAATGAAACTCTGAAACTTGAGAATGAGACTATGATGAAATAAATAAAGATACAAAAGGATGGTATGAAGAAAGTGAAAGAAGCTTTAAACAGTGCATTAGTTTAAATGAATAATGAGGCTGACAACTACAAGAACAAGTATCTAGAACTGGAGAAATACAATCAGATCATAAAAGGTGAACTTGTTGAGGCAAATAAACACATTGAGAAACTTCACACCAGAAGTGATTTGATCAATGAACAAAGAGAAAAATAGAAACCCAAAGGTGATATGACGGGTATTGGCTTCAATGAAGTTGAATGCTCAAAGAATAAGGAAGAGAAACCCAATGAGAAAATTGATGCTGAGAAACCTTCTATTGAAGAAACTAGAGAGCAGATCAAACCCTTCAAAGGTAGATGCTTTGGTTGCAACAAATTTGGACATATGAAGAGAGACTACAGAGGTAATTCCCCTTTTAGAACTTTTTCTGGTTATTGTTTTAATTACAATGGATGTGTGGGCACAAGAAAGAAGAATGCAGGAAACCTAATCAACTTGGATACAAACAAGACAATGGAAGAGAACCTACAGTGAAACCTACATGCTACAAATGCTATAATTTTGGACACATTGTGAAGTATTGTAAGATGCAAGTAAATCAGGAAAGAAGACCTCCTATATGTTACAAATGAAATAATCTAGGACATATAGTGAAGTTTTACAGGTATAATGGAGTAAACCACAGAAGAATACCACCTCCTATAAATTCATAGAAGAAGGAAAGTGATATTGGCAAGAGTGTTGCAGATTTGAAGAACGAGTTTAACAGTTGTTTTAAGAAAGAAGAAGATAATAGTAGTGTTAAGATTTGGAAGATCAAGGAAACCAGTGAGATACTAGTTCAGTGAGAGACAGTAGACACTACTAGATCTTTTCCTAATGGTAGCAAATCATAATCAACCTAATTGGCCGATCATGGGCTTAGGGGGAGCATTAGAAATAGACATCAGAATATATCCTACCCCAAAATTTGTAGATTAAGCTTGAGCGAGCTTAGGTATGAACTTGGCTAACATCATGAAATATACATCTAAGAGTGCAACATCAGCAGATGCATATATTATGATCGCAAGATTTACAGCCGACTGGATAGTATTGAGTAAAGTGAAATTTATGACTTAAACTTGTATAAATCACCATTTGATGACCTCTCTTTACCATTTGATGAAGAGCGACCTAAGGAGATCAAAGAGCGAAGGAAATCAGTCTATTCTACAATTGTCGTGTGTGATCAATTGAAGCAAAAATCTTTGAATTTAGCGGAAAAGGGTATTTACATCATCTAGCTATGGATGCACCTATTATTTTCAATGTTGTAGATCGACCTAGGTACAAATTTAAGAAACATCCGTTCAAGTCCTGTGAAGAGGATCCTGAAGGAGAATTTTCTGTAACCCCTCATTGCATATTACATGTAGAATATATTAGGGATTACATACATTGTAAGTATGATATACTTGGCACTGATGATATTTTCACTGAGATGGAGCATATGACTGAGAAAGGAGTTATGATAGAAGCATACAAACACATTGATCAATTGAGCATAATGAAAATTTTAGAGTTGTGTGAATTTGATGAAATTGAATGGATCAAGATATTATTGAGCAGAGTACATGATTAGTTAATTTGGATAGGTGATTATCCTATGAAGATTTGTAGTGACCTAATTCATGAAATTAATGGACTGGACAACACCGGAATCATTCTTGTTGCAGAAAAACATGTAAAGAAAGAAGTTGAAACCCTAACTCACTCTAAATGGAACAGGTGGGCAGTGACTATAAATGACATCTTTCAGCAAGATGTAAGGCTAATTTCTATGATACTTGGATATAAATTGTACTACAACAGTACACCTAACTCGGTATCTGTAGGAGTAATCATGATGGCAAGGAGAATGGTGAAGGAAAATGTGAAATATAACCTATGCGAAGTACTGACACAACAATTTTTGGAGAATATCAAAATAATAAAGAAAGACCAAACTAAGACCTTTAGATTTGGCTCACTATTGATGCATATGTTTATACACATTGAGCACAAATTTCCTGGCTTGCACCCTAGTGGTTGGAAAATAGGGATACCTACTGGTATTCTAATTTCTCAGAGCTACAAAAGATAGAATAGTACATGGGTTGATGGGGAATTGTTTGCTATGATCAAGATCCTTCAGAGACAAATGAAAACTAGGTACATGATACATGAGGAAATTTTTGAAAAATACAAGGATACAATTTTTTTCATGGTTGAAACTGATTGTGTATGTTTTGAAGCAGTCACACCTATAAAGAAATGGTGTTATCCCATGGGTTATGAAGTAAGTTTAGATGTACTTACCATGCAATTTGAACATGTTCTTGCATCACAAGTTGATATATAAGAAGAAAAATTGGGAACATATGAGGAGAAATCAGCTAAGGTGAGAGAGGAATAGACTAGAGGTCTGAGGAAAAGAAAAATTGAAAACCTTGTGCATGAATGTGGTGTAAAAGTAGGATTGACAAAAGAAGAACTGAAAGAAGTGAAAAATAAAATGACAGAAAGATCTCTTGGATTGGCAAGTGATAGTACTATAGCCCTTCCCACTCCTCAATTATTAATGGTAGACAGTCCACCTCCTCCATCACAGTAGGCATAAAAAACTGAGAACATTACTCCGAGTGTAAACACCAAATCTAGCAAGCTAACATCACCTAAAGAACAAAGCATCATGAGAAGAGAAGAAAATTGAGAAGCACATATGGAAGCCTGACATGAAAATGATTAAGCAAAGAGCTATAAAACAAGGTAAACTAGTCACAATTGACAGATACTATGACAGGTATGGAGATTCAGACAAACTTAAGATTGAAGACATTGTGATTGATCATTTACTTACTTTTAAGAAGACTCTATTGGAAATTGAAGCAAGTATACCTAAAGCCTTGTATGGGAGATTGGAGACAAGAAAACACTTAGTACAGATTGAAGATGAAACAATAAGGAATCGGGAAATTGACAACATGTTGCCTGTAATATCCTTACAAGAAAGAGAAAGAATATTCAAGGAATTGAAACCTTTGCTAAGGACTAAGTTAATATTTTTGAAAATCATGGTGAGGAAGTATGATGAAGTCACTGAGGAAACTTAGAAGGCACTAGATAAAATATTGATGAACACTACTTTCAACAAGCCTCCACCTCCTAAGACCACTTCGCCTACACAATTATCAATGGGAGAAAGCTCAAAGGCAATTGAGACAAATGCTGATTCATAACTAGATTTCTATGTTTGTAGTGTGTCAGTGACACTTGACACATCACAGGATGAAAAGGATCCTTTTTTCAGGGAATGTGGACAACACTATAGCAGATGAAGGAGAACAAAAAGAGGAAGTAGAGAAGAAAAAGGAAGAAGAGTAGAAGATAGAACAGAAAGAGGATAAACATAAAGAGGTAAACACATCTTCTATCTCATTGTTGGCAAGAAAAGATGTTAATGTTGACAACATGGATGAAGATGAACTAGTTAAATTGGCTTTTACAACACTAAGCAAAGTTAAGGAAAGATCAGAATAGAAAGGTGACAAAAAGGCTAAAGTGATTACAAGGACAATTAATACTATGAACAAATTGCTTCCAATACCTATTGTTTTCCAAAACAAAGATGACATTGAAAATTTGAGAATAACACTGGATGAATTTGATGGATATTATGAAAATTTGATAAAGATTGCAGAGGAGAAGACAAAGAGGAACTATTTAGAAAAGAAGATATCAAAAGTTTGCAAGTCCATCACATGGGACTTAGGCATTGTGAAAACTTGTTTGAAAAATGCAAAGAGATCCATTGGACATGGAAGAAAACTATTTAGTTACTGCATGAATCCTATTAGGCATGTTCAGAACGTTGAAGACATTATTGCCAAAGAGAGGGCAGCTCTAAATAGTATGATGGATAGTTGTGAAACATCTTCACAATCTGTAACAGAGTTAGACAAGGAAGTCACAAGAATTTTGGCAAAAATAAGTGTATTGGATATTGAGAAAGGGAGCGTATTGACAAGATTTAATTTGATGAAGAGTTTAATCACTCCTAAGCTATCTATACTTGAGGTACATCTATCAGACTTGGAGAAAGTAATAGATTCATTAACTAAATCTATGACCATAAAATTGAAATAATCTTAGACCACATCATTTTCATTGAATGGCATAATTCATATTAGTCAAATATTGTTCAAATCATGGAGTACAGAAGTGAAGATCTTGGAAGATTCCTTTCAAGATATTTTAAAACTGGTGAGAAAACACTAAATCCTATTATTTGTATGCACCTTTTTCATTGTTGTCAAAGGGGGAGAATAGAGAAGAAAAAATAATATAGGAGAAGAGAATAAAATGGGAGAAGAGACAAGAAGAGGAAGGAGAGAATATAGAGGAGACAGTTTTTGTTTTTGTTGGAATACTTTTTTATTTATTTTTAAGTGTTTCCATCAATGCCAAAGGGAGATATTCTAGGCAAGTGATCAATTTTGTGTAATATGATTCAATTTTTGGTTTTCATTTATGGAAACACATCTGGGTTACAGATCGATTCCTATAAAGATAAGTTTTACTGATTTAGAAATCTATTAAGTATAGAAACAGAGATACAGAAGTATTTTGGATATTGAAGATTGAGATCGATGAGTTATGACATGCAAGCTTAGAGGAAGATAGTACGGGGTATGTGTGACCTCCACCTAAGATAGATTTGATTTTGGTAATGTATACGATGAGTTAGAAAGAATTTAAGACAAACAAATTGCAACATAACATCGATACAAAGCAATTGGACAGTAGTGATGATTAAGGGAGTATGACATGGACTCCTGGAAATCAAAGTTGGATTATGGTTGATGATAACCTATACTTTGACTATGCAAGAGCATTGAATATGCATTTAATTTTTACTTTATTAAATGTATTTTGTACTAGAAGTTGACTATGTAATATCTACATTGAGAGCTAACTTGGTGAAAGAAAAAAGATATTTATGTAAGATCTTTTTGTGAAAGCAAATATAGAGGAATGTGTATTATGTTGTGTGGAATATCCAAATTATAGAGTAGAGGATGACAAAGATCATTGATAAGTTATAAAAAGGAAACATTTAAGCATTAGATATTCTTGTTATTATTCATTACTGAGAACATTTTATAACAAAATTCTATTGTAGAGTTGTATGCTCAGTTGGCCCTTAACAGGGTGTTGTGAACCTTTAATAGGGTTGTGATTCCTTTAACAAGGAAATGTACTATGTAATATTCAGCTCCTAAGAGGGCTAGGTATCCTAATAGGGACACTATAATTTAGTGCATGCTTGTGGGTATCATCCCCACTGGGATTTTCCCTTGGCCAGGGTTTCCTCGACAACAAAATATGGTGTTATGAGTTTTGTGTCATTTGCTTATGTTCTTTTCATTACTGCAAGTTTATAGTTAATGTTTAAATGGTTGAAGCATTTAATTAAGTTCATTAATAATGATTCACCCCCCCTCTCAGTATTATCCAATCCTAAAAAGACCAAGTAAAAAAGGAAGATAATTCATAGGGCCAACTTGGTGTGTCAGACTTTCATTCAATTTCTTTCGTACATGTCCATACCAACTAACTATTTTAGGGATTTGCAGAGAAATGGTTGATCTTTATTGATTTCAATGCCAAAATTACATAATAATCCTACCACCCACCTATAAGGGCTTATGTAGGAATTCCCAATGGTTACATTTCATTTTTAAACTAACTACCCATTTGGGAATGAGTTTTACAAGTTTTGACAAAAGTTGAAAATATTTTGCAATTTTGCATACTAGGTGACCAAACTTGGTCCAAACCTTTATTTTGTGATACATAATGGATCAAAGCATGAAAAACATGAAAATAACCTATAATTTAGGTTTTGGATATTCATTGACCAATAGTTGACCAAGGACTTATAAAATTCCAATCTTGGAACTAGGTCTTACAAAGGAAGTCCAATGTGAAGCCTAGGACACTAATATGATCTAAAGGTCACTAGGACCTTGAAGGAAACCATAAGTTCCAAATTAATACTTAGGTTAACTAGGGTTCTCCTGCACCACTTTCTAAACCATCTATTGATACCTTCCCATCTCAAGAAAAAATTATCCCTCCAAGTCTCATATCTTATCCACCTCCTAAGAAAGATTGGGATATCCCTTCCACCATTTCCAATGAGCCTATTAAAAACCAATATCAAATTACCTTCTCTAAATTCATCTACATATCTCCTCTTACTAGCTCCATTTACATTCCCACCCCATCCAATAAAACTCTTCTATGTAAAAATAAAAGTATCCCATCAAATCCTTGTCATGATCCTCCATGTCTATCTAAAAAATCTATCATTCCTCCCAATCCATTTCATGATAATAAATCCCCTCAAGGTTTAGTTGCTCATATCAAAGTTGCTCCTATCAAAGCTACCAATGAGCCTAGTGAGATAAAGATAAATCTAAAATATGATGACCGTGGAAATATAGCTCACTCTAAATATGTTTATACCCATTTCACACTTTATCTCCCTCCATTCAAACATAACCATACAACTTAAACATCCTCCAAATCCATTTTGGGTTACTATATCCTAAAGCTAAAGTCTCCATTCTCCAAATCTATTTTGGTTCCCTATTTCCCAAAGCTTCAATCTTCATCCCTTCCATCCATATTGGGTCCTTATATCTTCATCCACCATGCTTACCATTCCTATCTCATCATCCATTTACCCTATTAGATATTAAGATCAACGAAGGCACACATACTTGAAAAAATTCCAAGAGTTTATCCATATGAACCCTCTATATCATTCCTATTCATCCATGAACCCAAAAGCCTTTGGAAGCAACTTGGATGTCAAAAATGAAAATCATAAATCTAAGAATCCACATATGTACCAAGATCAACATGTCCAATCTAATTGACATGTGAATAAAAAGAAAAAATAAATATTCAAAAGGCTGCAAAGGTCCACCACGAAAAAATAAATATCCAAAAGGTCACAAAGGTCCACCAAGAAAAAAAATATATCTAAAAGGACACAAAGGTCCACCAAGAAAATGTGGGTTCCTAAATTCCTCATTAAAGAAATGCATTCTAAAGCATCACAAAGGAAAGAAAAATCAAAGACTATGTGGATTCCCAAGTCTCATTTGCAAGACTTGCACACAAAGAAAATACAAAGTTGACATTCAAGCTTCCAAAGGCTTCTGCTCCACATAATTTAAAACATTTTCCATCTTCCAAATCTATTTTGGGTTCTCATGTTCCAAAATCCACTACCTCAAATACTTCATCACCTTTTCCATCCATTTTGGGTCGTTATGTTCCAAAATACACAATCTTTCCTCCATCATTCCACCACCCTTCAAAGTGTGTATCAAAGTTGATCTTGTCGACATTTCTATCCATAATATACATGTTATTTATCCTCCTATCCATTATCCAATACGTATTTTCCATCCTTACATCCCTCTTATCCAATCTGTGGCATAAAACCTTAAGCACCATCTTCTTTATCCTCCATATCTATCCTTCATCCTTACCTTATCAATATCTTTGAACATCCTTTCCATATCCATGGTTCATTATAGTGTACCTTTCAAAGGGGTATTATCCAGAGAGAAAGAGGTATAAATTCCTCCATTCACTATCTTCCAAAATGTCAAAAAAAGAAAAAGAAAAAATAAAAAAAGAAGAAAAAGAAAAAGAAAAAAGTAAAGAGAAATCATTGTCCTATGGTGAAAACCACTTCTTTTGGCACCTTGGGAAAGTACCATGATGAAAACATGGTAAACATGCATCGTGCGTAATTCACTTTCTTATACTTTACACTTGGGGGTAGGTTCCATCCATGATATATCAACCTTGTTATCCATAATATCCTACATCTTCTACATATTACCATTTATTCTATTTTGCATCTATATTCCCTCTTTCACCTTTGAGCTTGACAAGGTTGAACCTACCCATGCACATCAAATATCTTGACATCCCTTATCCTTTCCATTAGCCTATTCACTTGTTGCATCCATGCTACCCTATCATGATCTTGCTTATCCCAAATCAACCCTCATTATCCTTAAGAATCCTTAGAATAATTCCAAACCATCCACTTGTGGCTTCCATTAAACCTTATCCTGATTGTTCAATGCTATACATATCTTATCCAAATTTAACCCTTGGTCTTGATTGAAATGAAGGATGTAAAGTGAAAAATTTGTTCTCAAAAAAGCCTCTTGATATGTCCACTCATTTGGTCAACACATGCATTTCATTGCATCATGTCATTACCCCATATGCTATATTAAACCACCTCATTAGCCTACATTGTCATATCCCTTTTTTGGGTATTCTTGATGATATAGTCCTAAGGGTCACATTACACGCTTTTGCCATCCTTGCCTATCCACTTCTGATTCATCAATCTGCTCATACATCCATAATTCCCTACACCTTGCTAGACATTAGGGGAAAAAAAATGTGATCTCACTTGAGAATTGGTGACCAATTCAAAAATTGACAAAATCAATAAAAAGATGAAAAAATCAGCACACGGGATTACATCAACAAAATTGACAAAATCATGACAATCAAAGTCACAATCAAAAAGTCGAGAATCAAAATCAACAACACATTGAAAAATATTAAAAAATTTACACCTAAATAAAAAATCAACAAATCATTGAAACCAAATCAAACATCGCAAAAATAAAAAAAATTAATCTAAAAATCAATAAAAAAGAAAACTATTTAAAAAATTTAAAAAAATAAAAAAAACTATTTAAAAAATCAACATCAACCATTATGAACAAAGGATCAAAATTGGATGGATATTTTTTCTAAGGAAATGGATCAACAAACAAATAGAAAAGTTAGTTCAAAAGATGTTTCTTGATTTTTCTATCATGTCTTTTTATCCTATCAATTATATTTTGAACTAGATACGCAATGATGGAGACATGATAATTTTTTTAGATTTCTGTGTGTAAGGTTGATTCCTAAACATATGAAAGTTTGTCTAATGACATGATCATAAAAGAATCATCGAGGACATTTGTCTATCAATAGGGATCACCCTTTGTTTGTTTATGCAAACAGATACCTTGGCCATTTAGATTTCTCATAGCTTAATGCCAAAATCCACTTGCAACATTGAATCTGATGAAATTGGTATTCATACTCTCATGGTGGGGAAATATTACCAGTGAGGGTTGTATTGATTTCAATAATTTAGAACTTAAATGATAACATTGGTCACATTGAATCTGATGAAATAGGTATTCATACCATCATGGTTTGGAAATTTCACTAGTGAGGGTTGTACTAGTTTCAAAATGATTTACCAAAAAGCTCAATGATGATAATTGCAAAAATAGTGACCTGTTACAAAGTGACAACTGTGTTGTTGCATTTTCATATTGCATTCATTTTAGATTACAACATGCATTAATAATTATTATGCAAATTCTCAAGGAAAGTGGGGATCAATCATCCAAGTCAAATCATCAAAATTAGAAGGAAGAGGCAAGGTCTATCAAATGTCCACAATCACAATGCCTATCAAATGTCCACATCACGATGCATAAAAAATACATCATCAAAGGGGATACATATGTCCATCATCAAAATTTTGATATCATCAAAAATATCTAAACATGATACCCTCCTAATTCTGTAGGATGACCCATCAACGTACATGTTACCCAAATTTTCCTCATCTGGTAAATTTTGGCTACAGGTGGATTAATGAGGCTCCCACAAGGGTAGAGCCCAACCTGTGAAAATATTTAAATTTTCTGGTCTTGGTTGTGTCCTCTACAATCTTTTTAGCTCTCTGGTTTTTCCTTGTTCATGAAAAATAACCTAAGTATGCAAAAAACCCTATGAATTTGGTATAAACCCTAGTTGCTTGGCCAAGCCTTTCTGTTTTCTCATTACCTTTTTTGGATGACTTAAGTTCTTTTAAGTCATGTGTGTATTATGCCTTTCCTTTAGTCTCCTAGTCACATAATGAAAACTGAATATTCCTATTTGTCTGGCGACCTCGAGACTTCCTTTTGTGTCATAGTCTCGTAATGAGAAAGCATATTCCATTTTTATCAAGAGATTACGCGACCATCATTGGATCAAATATTGATTGGAGGGAAGTTAGGTAATCTCCTAATATAACCCAGAGTTAGCAGATGGTATGGAGACCTTGTGACTTAAGTGTTTTCTAACCCGTGGATATAACCTGAGTTTGAGCTGGGTAAGGTTAAGTTCTTTCAGTCGGGAAGTATCATGATAAACTCCAAGGTTAACAAATCTTCATGAGACTTTGCATTTGCTGAGCTGGGTTATCACCATATATGAACCATGGTCAGTGGAGGGTCATCTTAGAGTTAAAATTATGCAATGATAGTGTGACACATGACTGTAAGTGGACCCAAGTTCTATGCATTCAGTCGGGTGATCTCGTAACTGAAGTGAAATATTCCAAATCATTAAGCAATAACGAGACTTGCTTTAGTCAGGTGGTCTCCAAAAAAAATGGAATATTCTTTTAGGGTCTTGAGACTTCCTGACTACCATCTAATTCAAAGGAGATCCAATGCTTGTCTCTTAATCTCCAAATGTGACTATGGTTAGTGAAAAGATCAGGAGACTCCAAAACACAAGGAGAAGATGGTAACCTAGGTAAAGGGTAGGTTAAAGATAAGTCATAAGACAATTAGAACCAGAGTAGAGATCGATGACCATGTTTTAAATGAAGGTTCAAGATATTTTTCAGTCATTGATGCATATATCCATGCCACCTATGAGTGTTAAAGATTTAAAAGATTCAAATATTCAAATATCTGAGTTCAGAGGTCATGGCAGTGGCGTAAGTTTTCAAGTTGTAGACAAAGAGATAAGTCAAGCCGACTTCTCTAGTCACATTTATGGAAAAGTGGGATATTTTCAAGACATATATGATATTTTGAGATATTTCTGAGGCTGCATTGATGGGAAGAATTAACAGAGTTAGGGTTTCTGATTATTCTATTGCAAATGTATTAAAACCCTAATTTCTAGAATCAGATTGACTCCTGAGCCTACGTGCTAGAGGAGTAGTGTATATAAGTTAGTTTTCAAACTTTTTAGCTGAGAGTTTCCAATTGGTGTAAAAAATATTTGGTGGCATTTCCTCTACCCTCTAGTTTTCAAAAATTGTAACATTTCATTGATTTCTAGATTTTGTATGAGTTATCTATGGCATCTTCTCTGCCCTCTAGCTTTTCTTTGTCTGTATTTCTCTTACTAAATATAATACAGAGACTGGTATTGGAATGAACTTGGAGTTCCTAAGCCCTCTTTCTTTCTGCAATATTGTGTACTACTATGGATGATCTAATTTAGATGAGTTTGTGGATATTCTTTAGTCCCCTATCATTTTGTCTCATTCCTATATCAGATTGTAGAAGTGGAGGTTTGTTTGCAGGTCATAGTCTGTGTCTATTTATAGTGAATATTCTATTGTTCATGAAATCATCTCTTTCCCTGAATAGCCTCTGTTTATCTCAAACCTCTCTATGAAATACTTATGCAAGCCTATCTAGAAAGTTGTGTTCTATTAGATTAAAGTCCTCTTTCTAAGATTGATTGCTATGTTGTAATTCAGAAAATTACCTTCAGTGTATCACCTAGTAGGATAATTTGCTTTCAGTTATTTCCCTTTCAGCACTCCTTCTATCCCTTTTCCCTCAAGAATTTACTTTCATGATAAGAAGAAAATTTGGGTGATTATCCAAGAGGAACCATCCTAGAACCTAGAGGTCTCATTTTAGTTAGCAAAGGTCCCACAACCTGGAAATGATTCCCATGTTATACTAGGTTATCAAGACTACGAGAGCTTGAAAGGGTGCAAAATCTAGTGTATAAAATTTTTGGCACGCCCGGTGGGACATACATAAAAGAAGTCTAATTCAAAGATATACTATCTTTGATAAGTCATTTTTATAGTAGAGAAATTATAAAAGACACCCCACCTTGGGCGTAACAATTTTGGCACGCCCGGTGGGACCATAAAAGAAGTTTATTTTCAAAGATATGTTATCTCTGATATGTTGATAACATACTACAGACCTAGAAGAGATCATTGTGCTGCATATATGGTGAATCTGGAAGGTCTACTGGTTTTCAAAGATCAAGTGCTAGTATGTTTCAAATCTTTCATTTTCAAAATTCCAGCTAATTGCATGAGTAGACATGTCAAGTTATTATGGACAGTCAGGTTACTCACCATCCTATGATGAGAATAATACTCAATGGGCTAAGTAGCCATATGAGAATCATCCAAAGCCTACTTTTACCCCAAGCTACCATATCATAGCAGGGTTTCAATATGTTCAATATGCCCCTAATCAATATATCCATGCACATGCTCATGAGCATAATCTCCAATAGGAGGCATCATGGGAACAAAAGAGACAACAAGAGACTCAAGAGATGCAGACTCATCATGCTTACCACCCACCCTCCCTTTCTCAACCTAATTGGAAACAGACTCAGTACTATAACCAGTCCTAGGAAGGCTATTCCATGCCTAAACAACACACAAATGTTCCCAATCAGCCCCAAGGCTCAGCCCTTTTGTTAAGAAAGGAGTTTGAAGAGACAAAAAGTCTACTGTTAGACATGATTAAGCAATTCTCTGAGATCAGGGAGCAGGAGGGATATGGAGGCTCAAAGTTATGAGCAAGGGTCAGTATCCTATCAAATAGTAGAGGATTTTGATGATGAGAAACAAGACATGGAAGATCAAAGCTATGAGCAAGAGTAAATTTCTAACCAAATGGAAAAGGCCCTTGGTGATGAGCAGCAAATGAACCAATGGAAAGAAGAGCTTGAATGCCAAGTTGATATTGAGGCAGCAAAGCTAAAATCATGAATTGCTAAGAAAGAGGCTCTTAAATCTAAAATTCCAAGATGGGATGCTCAGCTCTTCCAAGAGCCTACACATGAAAAACCTATAAAGTGTTCATTTACAAGCTTTAGTGACATCCTTGGAGCACATGAACCTATTATAGAACAATTGCAGCCTTATGATGGTCAACAACAGACAAAGGATTATATTGAGACAGAGCTATCTACAAAGGATCAACACCAAGATGACAGGGGCTTTGATTTTCCAAGCTTCAAGGAAGGTATGCCTTCTATGTCTACCCCTAAGCACTCTCAATTTCATATCGCGAGTTTTAAGGAAAAAGGTTCTTTCCAAGAGCCTATACTTGAGATTCAGTCTACCACTCTCCAAGAGCAGTCTTCTCAATACAATTGTATATCCAAGAGACCCCTTTGGTCTCACAAAATATTGAGTTGCCATGGCAACCTCAATGGACTCTGCCTCTTGAATATCACATGCCAAGTCTTTTCAAGGATACTGATCAAGTATTAGAGTAAGGACCTGTGGTAGATGAGCTTTCATGTGATGGGGAGGAAAGAAAATTAGAGGTATCAGTGCTGAGTGATGACTGGGATAGGTTGGGACAATATGATGAAGATATTGAGATTAATGCCCAAACTAAACTCTTGGTTGAGAGCTTTGATGAGCTCCCCCTTTCCATTGATGAAGAAGAAGACATGCCATTACCTATGGCTGAAGGTCAAATAGAAAAAAAGGTTCACCATCAACAAGGGATTGATAGATAGGAAGATGTCATGTCTTGGTCCAATGAGCTGCCTAGTTTTGTTGAGTAGAATGAGAAAGATAAAGTCATGACCACTTTTGCAATGTTGCAATAGTTAGAGGGAATTGATCCTGAGGATATGATGATTCATGAGCTTGATCTCATTTTTGAGGAGGAAGGCTCCCAATGTGCAAAAAAAATCTAAAGCCTTGGAAAAGATTGTTTGGGGAATATCATAAAGGATTTGTGTGTGAAGCTTGATGATAGGAAACCAGTTGTTCCATTTCTAGATCTTTAGGGGATTAACAGTTATGAAGAGCTTTCTTCTTTCTCTATTGAGGATAAAGATACCCTAACCATTGAAGAGGAGTTGACATGGCTATCCATAATGAGAGGCAACCATGAAGATAAAGAAGAAACCATCAAGGAAAGTTCTATTTTTAGACTTTCAAGAGGCTTCCCTATCAGGTACATGGCCCAGAAGGAGTTTACTGAGACAGCTCCATATAAGCAATTTGAGGTGAGTAAACTTGATCATATTTTTGCAGAGGCAGTTCTATATTTTCTGACATATTTTTATCTGCCTCATATCCTACTAGCTATCTTTATGCATTCAATGAAAAATATCCTATTGAGGAAGGGTAGTTATTTTAACATTCCAGTGAATGGTTTTGTTTGACCAGTTTTCTGCACTGGTTAGTTTAGGTTAGGCTAGTTTTCTTGCTTTCTTTCTACTTTTTAGTTTAGTTTCCTGCTTTCCAAGAAGTGCTTGTGCATAGTTTGTGGTTCCTCCTCCTGGTTTCAATGTTTTCTAGAAGGTTTTGTTTTTTCTCAGAAAATGACTCTATGCCCAATGGATGTTAAAGGTCACTGGTCTAATGTCTAGCAGGCAGACATCTCGCAGAAATCTCCAAGAATGTTACCCAAATTTTCCTCATCTGGTAAATTTTGGCTATAGGTTGAGTAAACGAGGCTCCCACAAGGGTAGAGCCTAGCCTGTGAAAATCTTTAAATTTTCTGGTCTTGGTTGTGTCCTCTGCAATCTTTTTAGCTCTCTCATTTTGCCTTGTTCATGAAAAATAACCTAAGTATGTGAAAAACCCTATGAATTTGGTATAAACCCTAGTTTCTTGGCCATGCCTTTCTATTTTCTCATTACTTTTTCTAGATGACTTAAGTTATTTTAAGTCATGTGTGTATTATGCCTTTCCTTTAGTCTCCTAGTCACATAATGAAAACTAAATATTCCTATTTGTTTGGTGACCCCGAGACTTCCTTTAGTCTCATAGTCTCGTAATGAGAAATCATATTCCATTTTTATCAAGAGATTATGCGACCATCATTGGATCAAATGTTGATCGAAGGATAGTCGGGTAATCTTCTGATATAACCTAGAGTTAGCACATGGTATGAAGACCTCGCGACTTAAGTGTTTTCTAACCCATGGATATAACCTGAGTTTGAGCTGGGTAAGGTTAAGTTCTTTCAGTCGGGAAGTCTCGTGATAAACTCCAAGGTTAACAAATCTTCATGAGACTTTGCGTTTTCTCAGTCAGGTTATCACCATATATGAACCATGGTCAGTGGAGGGTCATTTTAGAGTTAAAATTATGCAATGACAATGTGACACATGGCAGTAAGTGGACCTAGGTTCTATGCATTCAATCGGGTGATCTCGTAACCAAAGTGGAATATTCCAAATCATTAAGTGATAATGAGACTTGCTTTAGTCGGGTGTTCTCCAAAAAAAATGGCTCTCAGGTCTTGAGACTTCCCGACTACCATCCAATTCAAAGGAGATCCAACACTTGTCTCTTAATCTCTAGATGTGACTACAGTTAGTGAAAAGATTAGGAGACTCTGAGACATAAGGAGAAGATGGTAACCTGGGTAAAGGGTAGGTTAAAGATAAGCCAAAAGACAATAAGAACTAGAGCAGAGATTGATGACCTTTTTTAAAATGAAGGATCAAGATATTTTTCAGCCGTTGATGCAGATATTTGCGTCACCTATGACCATTAAAGATTTAAAAGATTCAAATATTCAAATATCTGATTTCGGAGGTCATGGTGGTGGCGTAAGTTTTCAAGTTATAGACAGAGAGATAAGTCGAGCTGACTTCTCTGGTCACATTTATGGAAAAGTGGATATTTTCAAGATATATATGATATTCTAAGATATCCCAAGGCTACATTGATGGGCATAATTGATAGAGTTAAGGTTTCTAATTATTCTATTACAAATGTATTAAAACCCTAATTTCTAGAATCAGATTGACTCCTGAGCCTACGTGCTAGAGGAGTAGTGTAAATAAGTTAGTTTTCAAGCTTTTTAGCTGAGAGTTTCCAGTTGGTGTAAAAAATATGTGGCATTTCCTCTACCCTCTAGTTTTCAACAGTTGTAGCCTTTCATTGATTTCCAGATTCAATATGAGTTATCTGTGGCATCTTCTCTGCCCTCTATCTTTTCTTTATCGGTATTTCTCGTACTGAATATAATACAGAGACTGGTATTGGAATAAACTTGGAGTTCCTGAGCCCTCTTTCTTTCTGAAATATTGTGTACTACTGTGGATGATCTGATTTAGATGAGTTTGTGGATATTCTTTATCCCCTTTTCAATTTGTCTCATTCCTGTACTGGATTGCAGAAGTGGATGTTTTTTTGAAGGTCATAGTCCATGTCTATTTATAGTGAATATGCTATTTTTCATGAAATCATCACTTTCCTTGAATAGCCTCTGTTTATCTCAGACCTCTGTATGAAATAAGTATAAAAGCCTATCTAGAAAGTTGTTTTCTATTAGATTAAGGTCCTCTTTCTAAGATTGATTTCTGTGTTGTAATTCAGAAAATTACCTTTGGTGTATCACCTAGTAGGATAATTTGCTTTCATTTATTTCCCTTTTAGCACTGCTTCTATCCCTTTTCCCTCAATAATTTCCTTTCATGTTAAGAATAAAATTTGGGTGATTATCCAAGAGGAACCAACCTAGAACCTGGAGGTCTCATTTTAGTTAGCAAAGGTCTCACAACCTGGAAATGATTCCCATGTTATACTAGGTTATCAAGACTATGAGAGCTTGAAAGGGTGCAAAATTTAGTGTATAACAGTACCATCACCTTTACTAGTACCTGCACTCATAGATGGTCATCTATCAATCCCCCAGAAACTATTGTTTTATCATCTATCAGGTTCTCTAATCCACCAATCAATCATATACCATCTTTTTCAAACAAGTAAATCCTTCATATTTGTTCCATTCACATCACATCAATTGCAAGTATTGTCAAAACAACATTGATCTTTGATTTTGGAAAGGTCACTATCAAGGATTCCAGGTCCTTCACCCAGTACCTAAGAAATCAATGTCAATTTTGAGTCTATATCATAGAAATATATATTTTTTTGCTAAAACTTCGTCTTCTTAGACACACTTCATTTTGATCAAATCCTAATTGGAACCTTTGTGTATCACTTGTTTGCAAAAACCTTCATCAAAATTCTAGATTAATCAACCCATCATCCAATCTATCCAACCATCTATCGATCATCATCAATCAATCTAGTATCCACCATCACAAATCATACGATCTTGTACAATATCAATCATCAAATATTTATCTTCTAAATCTATTGAGAGATCCATCTCATCATACTTTTTTTATCAATCTCTCGAGGGGGAATATCATACCTATCATAATCTTAACCAGATTATCTCTTGAGCATCCAGTCGGTATCAAAAGCAGATCAAGGTTTGAGGTATTTTCTCAACTCCAATGCTTGCCATGTCATCTAAAATTTAATCCTGAAGGGGCATATTGGCACTAGAGTGCATAGTTTGGCCAATCGGGGCACTTTTTGAATTAGGAACATCAGACATCAAAATTCTTTTTTTACATCATGACATCAAAATAGATCAATTTTTGCAATAGAGGTATCACATTATCAAAAAAATGAAATTAGGATCACCTCAACATCATATCAACATCATATTACCATCACATCGGCATCATCATATCGAGGATTTACATTAGAGCATCATCATCAGATCGAACATCGAATCATCACCAGATATCAAACATCAAGTATTCCTTGAACTAGTGCGCTTCACACATTGATTCAAAGATGAGCATTTGTAGACACCCTAAATTGGTCAAGAAAAATCAGTATTATTGTTTATATGTTGAATCAGGTGCAAGTAAAGAAAGGAACATATAAGATGCCCTATGAGCTATGGTATGGTCACTCACCTAGTGTTAATTATTTCAAAGTCTTTGGTAGTATATGCTATATTAAGAGAGATAATGACACTGGAAAGTTTGACCCTAAGAGTGGTGAAGGTATCTTTTTGGGTTATTCTACTAAGAGTAAATAATACAAGTGTTTCAATAAAAGAACTAGAAAGATGATTGAAAGTGAAAATATAAAGGTAGATGAATACCCTGACAAATATGGTGATTCAAGAAAGAAAGCAATAGAGGATGACTGAGATATTGTGTATATTGAACCATAAGTGCATGTACCAACAGATCAAAACAATGAGAGAGAAGTGATTCAACCAACTGAAGAAGAAGCTCCTAGACCTGAACTAGTGATACCTAGGTATGTAAAGATGGATCATTCAGTTGATCAGATTATAGGTGATAAGAATGCAAGTGTTCAAACAAGAAGAATTATTAAAGAGAATACTTGTTTAATTTCCAAGTATGAGCCTAAGATAGTGAAGGAAGCAATCAAGGATGAAGTTTGGGTAAAAGCTATGGAAGAAGAACTTGATTAGATTGAGAAGAATGATACATGAGCACTTGTTCCTAGACCTAAAGATAAAAATGTGATTGGTACCAAATGGGTTTTTAGGAACAAACTAAATGAAGATGGAGATCTAACTAGAAATAAGGCAAGGCTTGTGTGTATGGGATATGCACAAGAAGAAGGACTAAAATATGATGAGACTTTTTCTCCTGTAGCAATACTAGATGGGGTAAGGATTCTAATTTCTTATTATGCTTATAATGAGTTCAAAGTATTTCAAATGGATGTCAAGTCATCTTTCTTGAATGAAATTCTTAAGGAAGAAGTTTACATAGAACAACCAGATGGTTTTGCATTAACAAAGGAGAAGGACATGATATGCAAGCAACAAAAGACACTGTATGGATTGAAACAAGCTCCAAGGGCATGGTACAAAATGCTACATTCCTATCTTATTCAAATTGGTTTTGATAGAACAAGCGATGATAATAATGTATATCTTAAAATTAGGAGTTAAATTATTGTTAGCTAAAGTTTTTTTTGATGACATAATAGTTGGAGGTAATGATGAGCTGAGTCTAGCTTTTGCTGAAGAGATGAAGAAGGAATTTGAGATGTCAATGATTGGGGAGATCAAGTTCTTTATAGGATTGAAAGTTTCACAACTTAAGAATGACATATACATCAGTCAATCCAAATATGTGAAAGAAGTGATCAAGAATTTCTGTATGGATGACTCCAAACCAGTTGGAACACCAATGGAAAATGGATGTAAATTGTCTAAAGATGATGAATCTGATATAGTTGATGCTACTTTGTATAGATCTATGATTGGTAAGTTGTAGTATGTTGTTCATAGTAGACTGAATATTTCTCAAGCAATTGGTATAGTGACTAGATTTCAATCAAACCCTAAGGAATCTCATATGGTTATTTGTTAAGAGGATATTTAGATATCTGAAAGGGAAAACTAACTATGGTTTGTGTTATGCTCATGATGGTAAATTTTATTTGAGTGTGTTTACTGATGTTGATTGGGCAGGAAATGTTGATGATAGAAAGAGTACAAGTGGTGGTGCATTCTTTCTAGGTGAAAGGATTGTGTTGTAGACAAGCAAGTAGAAGAATTGTATCTCTCAATCTATAGAAGCGATTGAGTATGTTTAAGTAGCTATAAATTGCACATAGGTTGCTTGGATGAGGAAAATTATTGAAGGCATCAAGGAAAGGGTGAGTGGACTGGTAACTATATTTTGTGATAACACAAGTGCTATAAATATTTCCAAGAATCCTATGATGCATTCTAAGACTAAGCACATTGCAATTAAGTATCATTTTATGAGAGAGAAAGTGTAGGAGAAAGATGTAAAGATGGAATATGTACCAACAAAGGAGCAAAGAGAAGATATATTCACCAAGCCACTAACAAAGGATGCTTTTGTTAGGATTAAGTAATACTAAGAGGGGGGGTGAATCAATATTACAACACTTTAAACTTAAGCTTAATAAATTCCAACTTAACGAGATAATTGTAGAAATGAAAAGAACATAAATGTAAAACACATAAATCATAACACCATGAATTTTTTTCTCGAGGAAACCCTAGCCAAGGGAAAACCCCGATGGGGATGGTGATGAACTATAACTGATTGAATGTTTGAAGATGTTAAGTTGATGATCACCAAATCATAGAAAGTTTATACAAGACATTAAATCAGTTAATGTATTGTATTGTCATTGATGTCAACTTGATATAATATGTATGGTCATGGACATACTGCCAAAGACTTCAAAGAACTGATGAATCAAAGACTATGCTATTAGTAATGCATATAAGTCAAGTATTCATAAAGTGACTGTATACACCGATGGAGTGCACACTGATGGTCAGAGTAAATCAATGAGAGAAAAGTCACAGTGTTACTTGATGAGAAAATGCATAGACCGACAAGCAAAGTCACAATGTTACCCAATGAGAAAATGCACAACATTACCGATGAGAAAATTCACAATGTTTCCCGATGACAAAGCACATTTTAACCCAACATACAGAGATCCCAAAGACAACTAAAGTCACATCGATAGAACAGTCAGTTATCACTGACGACTAACTGAAGTATTGAGTGACAGAATAGAGAGTTCAAAAATGATAAAATGCTTAGATGTCAAGAGCTAAAAATAGACTTAACTAAAACTTATCATTGTTTTAATTAACAAGATAAAGCCGGAGATAAGTAAAGGATATAAGGCTTCTTTGTCCAGTTGGCAAGAAGATATCTACAAGATAAAACTGGAGTTTTTTTCTTTAAATATAATTGGAGAGAATTGTGGATCATGCCAAGATCAAGAAAGCCAAGAAATGGTGAAATCATGTCTATCTAAGAGACAAGATTATTAATTATGAATGAGGGGGAGTGACAAGAGAATAGATGTCAAAGAGATTCTGAAGGAGAAGAAAGTCTTCATTCAAACCTGATCAATCAAGCTGAGGAAAGAGCTAAATTCTGTGGACACCGACAATAGTGATACAACATCACGGAGCAGAACAATGTGGAGAAAAGGTATTAAATTGATAATATTGATCAGAAAGGTAATGTACTTACAATAGATCTGAAAACCTGTGATTCAAGTTGTATATGTGAATAGATCAATTTACTATTTCAATTTAACCATTGAAGCATCAAGTCTCTTAACCAAACATGACTTAAAAGTCTTTTCTAATTGAGATACATCCCAAGGAGTATCAAAAAGTTTGATCATACAAAGTAGCATTGGATATGCCCGATACCTATTGATAGGCCAAGTGAGTGTTTGATCAAGGATGGTAGCATTAGATGCCAAATACAAAGTGAAAAACTATCTATTTAAATCCTCTAACAAGGTCACACCTAACAGTGTGTTTGTAACCTTTAACAAGGTTGGCTCTTAACTGAGTTCACTTTAGAAGAGTGAAAATTTGGGGTACCAATCCCAATGGTTTTTCCCTTAATAGGGTTTCCACTTTAAAAATCCATGCGTTAATGTGTCTATGAGTCATTACTTTATTGTTTTGCTTTCACTTAAGTAAATCTGGATTGATCGGTATACACTAGTTATTTACTATGTTTTGGTAAATAGAAATACTGCTTATCGATAAACATGTAGTAGAAGGTTTTACAAAGTATTCTGACAAATAGTAATTTGATATAAGTATTTCAAGGCATTCATCTTATAGGAATACAGATAACTCGTGGTATAATTTTGTGGTACTAAGTTTGAAGGGTTGATTTAAGGATTAATTTTTGAGGCCAATGATTCACCCCCCCTCTCAGTTATTACTAGCAATTGGTACCAGAGCTTGTGTGGTTAGAAGGAAGGTTTGAAGACCTAAGATAAAGATCAAAAGATGAATATACAAGATGTGCCCAAGTTGAACAAAGAAAACTTTGATTCATAGAAAAGCAGGATAAGACTCCACTTATCAGGTATTGGAAATGATGTTACTCAATACTTAGCTACTGAATATATGTTGCCCACAGGAGAACCCATAGTTGAACAAATGAGAGAGAATCATGAGCACAACTGTATGATGATAGAGCTTGCTTCCTCACTCTCTGATGTTGAATTTGAAGATGTCAAAGCATGCACCACTACAAAGTAGAAGTGGGACAAATTAAATCTTGTACATGGTGGTGATAAAAATGTTCTGAGAGCCAAGGAAGAAAGCCTTAGAGTAAATTTTGATGATCTCAAAATGAAGGAAGGTGAAAACACCACCCAGTACAACACAAGAATCAAAGAGGTAGTCAATGCTATCTAAGGAGTTGGAGGTGTACTAGATGAACATACAGTGGTAAGTAAAATTCTAAGAACCTTACTGCCTACTTATGCTATTAGAGTATCTATCATACAAGAAATGAGATTAGTAGCAAATAAAAATGTTACTCTAGATAGTTTGATTGGAAGATTTATTTCATTTGAGATGAATAATTTTGATAATAGTGTGTTACCAAATATAGAGTCTGCATTCAAATATTCTTTGAGAATAAGTAAATCATGTCATAAACACACTATGAGAAAAGATAGTGATAGTGAAAGTGAAGAAGAAGATCTTGATGAAATTGAAGCACTTATGGAAAGAAGAATGTAGAGAGGCAAAGGTAAATTACCCCTTGTATGTTTTAACTATAAAGAAATTGGACACTTTGCTACAAGATTTCCTAACAGAAGAAAAGATGACAAAAGTAATGACAGGTCATTTGGAAAGAAGTATGATAGAGGTGATAACCGAGATTATAGAAGCAACCGACAATCAGAAAGAAGAGATACCCGAGACTAAAAAGACAAAGGAAAGAAGGCCAGTTACCTAGCTAAATGCAAAGATGAAGATAGTTACACCGAATCTGATGAAGACATCAATATGTTGTATGTGGTAGTAAAAGATGATTTAGATGATGATGAAGAAAGTTATGTAGAAAATGCACTCATATCTAAAGTTAGAAAAAATGATGTCTGGATCATAGATAGTGGCTGCACTCACCATATGACTAGTGACAAAGAAAAGTTTGAGACTTTTGAATACTACAATGGTGGTTCAGTAAGAATGGGTAATGACACACCTTGTCTAGTTGAAGGAAAATGAACTATAATGTTGAATAACCTGATAAAATGTGAAAATGCTTATTGGGTGAAAGGATTGAATTATAATCTATTGAGTCTTTCTCAGTTGAATAATTCAAGTCACAGAGTAGTATTTAAAAATAAGAAGGCAAAGATCTTCAATAAATTAGGAAGTCTGATTGGTACTAGTGAGAAGACAAAAGGTAACTTATTTTATCTGAATGATACTGAAACCACTTGCTTAATGGCTAGAAATGAAGACATATGGTTGTGGCACAAAAGATTATGTCATGTAAACTTTGAGAACATGATAAAGATAAGCAGAAAGAGAAATGTAAGAGGCTTACCGACGATGATTAAGATAGACAATATCATGTGCAAAAATTATCAAAAAAGTAAGATGACAAAGTCTAGTTTCAAAATAAAAACCCATACATCTGATGTCATTTTAGAATTAGTCCATACTGATCTATGTGGACCCATGAGGACAAAGAGTTACTATGGTGATAGATATTTATTCTCTTTGTTGATGATTACTCTAGAATGATGACAGTAATTTTTCTAAAAGATAAATATGAAGCATTCAAGATATTTAAATGGTACAAAGTGTGTGTGTATATTTGTGTAGTTGTTGCCTATGACACAACACTTCAATAAGTCATTCTGTTAGTGAGAAATAAGGGTTTATGAGCATATAAAACCCTAACATTGACCTATTTCTTTCTAACTAGGATGAGTGTAGCAAATAACATAAAAGCCCTCAGATTATGCTAAATACCAGTGACATAAACAACCTAGCATGAAAGATTTAGTTTAAAAACAACTATTTAATGATTTAATCATGGATATTAGTCTAAAATTGGCATTATAAATATGTAAGAAAGTGACTAATGGAGTGTGTATGAAGCTAGGAAGGAATGGGTAGCATAACAATGCTTTGAGATTCCTTCAAAATCTTGTCATAACAACACTACTATTCAAAATTTGAGGCTTATTATGAGCTCTAAATCCCTTCAATTTATAGAGGAATGAGAGAGAGAGAGAGGGGAGACAAGGTTCATTAATGGAGCCTCTAGGGTCATTAATGAGGTGTAAGAGCCATTAATGCCTTGGTCATTAATGAGGGATGGGTAAGAGGGAATATCCGTCATTAATAAAATTCATTTATGAGCCATGAGAGTGAATAAGGCTCACCTTGGCAAGTTGGTCTTTAGAGAAGTCATGCTTGAGAAAGTTGACTTTCTCAAGTGGGTTGAGTTGTTAATCATTCCTTAATGGAATGTGACAACATTAGGAGGTGGGTTAGAGTAGAATTTAGAATTAGGATTAGATTAGCATGGGGGAATAGGTTGAGATGGGTTAGAACCCAGGGTATAAGTGGTTGAGATAGGTTAGGTTGGGGTTTAGGGGAATATAAATGAAATGAATTAAACTTATTTAATTCATTTAAAATATAAGATATTAATTATTTAAGCATTTTATTGCTTTTTAATAATTAAGGGGACTATAGCCATTTTAATTAAATTAAATAGGCTAGGGGAATGGGTTATTTGCAAGTGGATAATTGATTTAGGGGTTTATTTAATT
>MU223738.1:3691605-3717874 GCA_018584345.1 Thuja plicata
CTTCTTGCAAGATGATAATCTAAGCTATGGAAATGAAGATGATATGCATATGCTAATGTAGAAACTAAGATTCATTCACCAATTAGAACCTAGCATATGATTTCTATGATGATTTAAGCATGGAAAAGCATGAAACTAGCATCTAAGAACATTAGCATAAAAACAACTATGAAATTCTAAGACAATTCTAGCATGATAACAATGAAAATTGAGAGATGAAAATATGAGAGGAGAAGGCCTCTATTATAGAGTTTTTGGAGAGAGGAAGAGGCTTGGATGAAGTGGCACTTGTGTGGCATCCACATAAGAGCCACATAGGAGACACATGGCTTTGAAAATATGGCCAATTTTGAGTCAAAATTGGCATTAATATTGAGTAGCTCAATATTTCAAAGGAGGAGAAAAAGTTGTAAGAGAGAATTTAAGAGGAATGGGTGACCATTTTGGAGAGAAATTCCCCATGTGGGTGAGCATTCCATTAGCCTTAAAAAGGTTAGGAATCACCCATTAAACATAATTTAGAGGATAATTAGGTGTGGAAGCATACTTAGGAAATGAGGTGATGGGAGTAGGGTAGGAATAGGGTAGGCTTTAGGGTAGGATTAATAGGTTTCTAGCTAGGGTTTAGATTATAATCCAAATTGAATCATGTTTTAGAATAATTAGGAATATGGAGGATTTAATAAATATAAATTTATTAAAAGGGGATTTTATAGAGGCAAATGTATTTAAATAAAATACATTAGAATAGTATTTAAACTATTGATAAATGAAAATATTTAATTGATTAAATTAAATAGTTAGAGGAAATAGGGAAAATAATATTAATATTTTTGGACATCTACATTTTGCCCCTCTTTGACGTGGCATTGCAAGTGACGTTTCGTCAAAGACAAGAAAATGAGTTTCCCCAGAGGAAGAGGGTTTCTAGGAGTCGTGCCAAAGCGATGAAGATACAGGGTTGTACTCTTCTACTGATTATTGTCTTTACTAACAGAAGCTGCCATTGGTATAACTGAAGAATTATTAGACTGATTATTGACTTCATTAGCAGAAGCTGACAAGGGTGTACTCTTCGACTGATACAGGGTTCTGCCCCCTTGAGAAAAGAACATAATGAAGACAATGTTTCGGGATTTTCTTGAAAAAGGAGGAAGGGAATAAATAGAAGCCTTCTGAAATGTAATTAACAATGCAGCTAAGAATGTAAATGCAAATGAAATGCAGCTAAATGAGCATTGGGATCTATTTATGTGAAAAATATGGAGAGCACATCCAATTTTGATATTGCAAGAGGAGGTATGCATCAGGTGTTAGAAAACACAGATGACAAGATTCCTTTGCATGGACTAGACACTCAAACAAAGCACACTGCAAAAGACACATGTATCAGTAGTGACCCATCACCATGCACCAAGATATAGCAGATGGAGGTAGTGGTGAGTAAGTTTGAACTGACATAAAAAGATAAAATCATTAAAGAAGGCCTCATGACCAAGTAGTCATTCGGTCCAAAGTTTTTTCCATGAATAGGATTAATTGATGAAAGATTTGATATGCCGACGCTGAAAGGATGCATCCTGACAGGCAAGGATTGGATTTGTTTTGATTTGATAAAATAGATTTGGTGGAAAAAGCTATGAACAAGATGGGGAGCAAGGACAGTCAGTCACACAAATGATTTGGTGAAAAATATGATCATAGGTGCAGGAGTCGAAACATGTCTGAAATCGAAGATCGGAGACAATGTGGGAAGAACAAATTTTGAGATTATTTGATGTTTTTGGAAGTTTTTGGAATTTTTGGAATTTTTGGATTTTTGTGATTTTGTAAATGTTTTTGGGATTTTATGTGCATTGCGGCTTATACAACAGGAAAATATATACAAAAATATACATGGGGAGGGGGCGAAGACTGGTGGGAAATTTTTTTTGGTGAAAATGGGGGCTATAAGAGGGCCTGGGGGGGTTAAAGAAGGTCATTTGTGAATAGTGAATAGTGCAAATCTGAGCTCTGAGTGCAATGATGGCTGATGAGAGGATGAAGGGACAGCTTGGAGAGCATGTTAGGACATACAGGAGGCCTGTCGAGCGACTGTTACCGGTGAGTGGACTATCCTAGACTTTGCATTAATTTTCATTAATGATATTTATTGCCTTGGGGGGGTAGCTAGTCATAAATGAGGGGAAATTAGGTTTCAAACTAGAGACGCCAGTTCTTGAACTGACGTTTGCGAGGATGTCGATCCCCAGATCATTGTCTTCACAAACGTCGATCCCCAGATTGGGATCTCTGGAGCCACTGGTGCTGGACCAGCATCTTCAAAGATGCCGGACCCAGACCCGCATCTTCAAAGATGTTGGTCTGCGGGTAAACAGGCGGAGACGCTAGTGCATGAACTGGCATTTCCGGCTGAACTAGCATTTGCACCTAAAAGGGCAAATGCTGAGAAGGAAGGAAATGGAGGGACTCAGCAGGGGCTGGGGTTGGGTCGGCATAAGACCTAGGGGTAAGATGCCCCATTCTAGGAAAGGTTAGATTAGTATTAGAAGAATAGGTGACTGACATGGTGGATTCAGAAATCGTTGCAGGAGCAGTTCCCACCATTAGGATCTCAGGAGCATTGGCCTCTGATGATGGAGCTGGAGGCTTAGCTGATAGAGGATGACTGGGGAGTGTTAGCTATGGTAGGACTAGACTATGTGCCCCATTGGCCTAGGCTATGGGTGCACAATGGTATGATGACCACCCTGATCAAGTAGTGGCATAGCGACACCACCACTTTCCACTTGCCTACTGGAGAGGCGATGATCACTTTGGAGGACGTGTGGCACATTCTATGGATACCTATTTGAGGGGTGATCCCTAGATATAGGTTGGAGGATAGTGACCACTACATGGAGATCATGTTCAGGTGGCCGATGAGGTGGATCCCTACGTACTAGACCTGCATGCCCTGGCAGCTAGCGGTGGACAGGAGACTCAAGCGGATAGCCCTCTATATTGCAGGGTTGATCAGGGGATGTATGCTAGTGTACCTATCAGGACACAACTTTGGGATGGGATGGTCATGGGCATTAGCTCAGATGTTAGAGGAGGGGACCTCCTACTATTGGGGGTATGTTGTCCTTGGATAGCTATACCATGATTTGCACATGGCTGTGTATCGCGAGGCACGCAACATGGAGATAGGGGTGACACTGTTGTTAGTGTGGGCGTGGGAGCATATTGCACTGTTCCAACCACTGAGGGTTAGGGAGTCATGCCAGCCTGGAGATATGTATGCCTATAGATACAGGCTCCCTCTCAGATACACCTCCATTGGTCAGACAAGATACTGGAGATAGTTGCTAGACAAGGTTCAGGTTTTCTGTTGGACCCCGTATAGGTTATGTGAGCCATGGGGGAAATGGATTGGGTAGCAGGGGTGGAGGACATATTTGAGGAATTTTTATACCTCTCTTACATTCAAACCAATTACTTTTTTCTGGGTAGGACTATCCATAGATAGAGAGATACAGACCGTCTAGAGTCATGAGGCAGTTTGGGTTACAGTAGGGAGTGGTGGCAGAGGATGCTTTACTTCCTCATGTCACCAGGGAGGTAGGGACTTGGGGCCAGTACATAGATGCTCTCACAGTGAGGGCATCCTGGAGGGATATGCCATAGCTATATTTTGTGGCACAGCCAGATGTTACAGATGCGGGGATGACCCCAGAGTACGCAGTGTGGTGAGCTGTACATACACCTGTCAGACTAATTGATCTAGCGCAGGTGGCTGACCATGAGCAGCTGATAGGGGATCTAGACATGGAGGATGGTACAGAGATTGGGGATGCCCCAGAGACCTCAGTATCAGGTCAGAGGAGGAGGTCGCAGTGACAGGTGAGACTTTAGACAGGGGTATAGGCACAGGACCAAGCTCAGGCACCACCAGTGCCACCTAGGTGCAAGATCAGGCACATGCACCCCTAGTGCCACCATAGGCCCAAGATCAAGTATAGGTATAGGAACCACTAGTCCCTCCATAGGTACAAGGACCACAGGAGCCACCCGCAGGGTATGTGGCACAAGAGACATATGATACTATCCTCGCAGAGCGAGACAGTCTTCATACAGAGTGCACTAGGCTGCGTGGTTTACTGGATATGGCAGTGGTGTCTGATGGGAGATTACATAGAGATCGCCCAGATACAAGGATTACTAGCTGCAGAGACAGCACAGATAGACAAGGCAGAGGGTTCATTGGATACCCTACAGGATAGGGTGGACTCAGGTGAGTTTTCTATGTTGGACTTGACATAGGATGCCAGAGACCTATGTGCAGAGATAGATACCCTCATAGGCTAGTTGGATACACTGACTTTACAGATTGAGTAGGCTATAGAGAAGATCACTACATTGACCTTAGAGAGGGATGCAACACTGCAATGGGCAGAGGGATACAGGGCTAAGCGTCACATCGCTTGACAGCTAGCCATGGAAGGTGGGGTAGGACAGGTGGTAGCAGAGGCATTCGTATCCCACAAGGATACGAGTAGGGTAGGGAGGGAGGCATCCCACTATAGAGCACTCTATCATCAGCTTGTTCCTAAGGGACAGAGATGTGACTACTCAGAGAGGTCACGGTCTCAGAGCACAGTGTGGACATCGGCTTCACTGGGATCATTGGGGATGCCACCATATCCACCACTAGGACAGGGAGGTGAGCCATCACAGCCACCATCATGATCCATCAGAGGCTCATATGACACACAGTTTTGTATTTTTGAGATTATACATGTATATTGGCACTGAGGTGCACGTGATGTATTTTATTGACAGACATTGATATATATATGATGAGGACTCTATTTCTGCTCATGATGTATGGTTTATATGATGTGTTGATGCATGCTATATGATTTCTTACATTTGATGCTTGCAGGATGTGATGTATATGGATGACTTGATTATGTATATATATGATGTATGACCTATGCAGGATGGATGATGCCTATATGTATGTGATGTACTGACATGTGTGGATGCAGGATGTGATGTATGCAATATATATGTTGATGGTTGATGAATATGCATAGATGAATGATGTTTTAACAATGCAAGACTAAAAGAAATCTAAATGATTTAAATATGCAAATGATATATGAACCTAAATGTTGTAAATATGTGAGATGATAAAAATGGATGAATGCAAGATAATGAACCTAAAATGATGTAATGATGTTAGATGATAAAAATGGATGAATGCAAGATAATGAACCTAAAATGATGTAATTATGTTAGATGAATGCAAGATAATGAACCTAAAATGATGTAATGATGTTAGATGATAAAAATGGATGAATGTAAGAAGACCCTAAAATGTATGATTAATGCAAATGAAATGGACCTAAAATGTATATGCCTTAAATGATCTTAAAAATGAATCTAACAATGCAAGTTAATATGATTCTAAAATAAATTGATAATGAAAGATGAATTAACAATGCACCTAAAATGAATGCAAGACACCTTAAATAATCTTAAAATGTATCTAACTAATGATACTATGAGCGGTAGATCATTGTTCTCTTATTCTTGGATTTTCTTTTGGTTGTTCTCTGCATCAATTTTCTTGCTTTCAATCCCCAAAAGCATCCATAGCGAAGGAATGCAAAGTGCGACTGAAGATTTCAGACGATGAGTTGTTTGAGTTGAACAAGCTATGGCATTTGAGTCTCAAATTTTTTTTTAATTTTTATTTTGTTTTTGGTGTGTGTCACAATCAACTGATAAACCAGATGGGTGGACTATGAAGGATCGGGTAGGGAATGTTAGGAGGATGACAACTCAGGATGTTAGCATGATGGCGGGAGGATGGGATGTGTCACGAATATATAAGGGTCAAACCGAGCGGATTAATTACAAGTGATTAGCTACAGTGATTACATACAAAAGGTTGCTACCGAGATTTGATTGGATCATGTTACTTGTCTTGACGTGCGTGATAGGTGTGTGTCCTAATTAATTAGTTCAGAAGGAGAGATACATCCTACGAGAACCCAAAGATGGTGATAATCTAGATCTAAGTTGATGAGAGGAAGGACACATCCTCAGGACTCATTTCCAGAAAGATGGCACTTACCAAGTTGATTGATCAAAAATGCACTATCAACAAATTATAGAGCCAATGTATGATAAGGAGCAACTCAAGACACTAGAAATATATAGGATTGACACTCAGGGCTCTTGGAATAGTACAACCTATGGACAAAAATATACAATATTATGTGTACAAAAGCTCAGGATATGAGATAGGGAGATCATTGTCGACTAGTGCGTACGATATGCGAACACCCAGGGAACATAGGAAATGTGGATATGATGTTGGTGATGGAAGGAAATGAGATTTTGATAGATAATGGAGTGGTCCACTATGTGTGATGCTTTTTTCCAGGTTTTCATCACCCATACTTGTCCAAGGCGCCTGATTGCCAAGTTTTCACCATCGGACAAAAGTGTTTCTGTTTATTTTTATTTTTGATTTCTTTGGATCTTTGGATTTTTTTGATTTTTTCTTTTTTTGATATTGTTTCAGTGCCTGTTTACCAGGTTTTCACTGGGACAACCATTTTTTTTAGCTTCATTTTTCTTCTTTTTAGAGATTTTTTCAGTACTATTTTTCATTGTTTTTGTTCTTTCTTCAGGAATTTTTATACTTTTTAATGGTTTTTTTTAGAAAAAATAGAATGAACAACCAACCGTCGGGCATAGAAGCGCCTGAGATGAATAATGTTGATAAGATCATTCAATGGTTCTCCTTTAGGAGTGGAGAGTTGATATGCCCTAGAACCAAAGCATGCAGTGACAACATATGGACCTTGCCAGGTGACTTTAAACTTGCCTTTCTTTTCCCGATCAGTACCCACTTTTTGATTTTCTTTCAGCACAAGGTCCCTTACTTGGAATTGACATGGGTGGACCTTCTTGTTATAGTTCTACTTGAGTCTATTCTAGTAAACAATTAGGTGATCATAATCTTGCTGGCACTTTTCATCTAGGAGATCCAGCTATGTGAGTCGTGCTACCCGGTAATCTTCATCATCAATCAGGCTTCTTAGTGATACTCGGAGAGAGGGTAGTTCAATCTCAATTGGTAAGACCGCTTCAACACCATAGACTAGGGAGTAGTGCTAGTAGGAGAATTGTAGGAAGTGCGATATGCCCAAAGGGAAGGATTGATCTGGAGAGGCTAGTCATGACCAGTATCATTGAAAAATTTCTTGAGGATTTTGAGGATGGTTTTATTAGTTGCCTCAGCTTGGCCATTACCTTGTGGGAAATATGGACTAGAGAAACGGTGATGGATACGGAGGCGAGCACAGAGATCACTAATGTGTTGAATTTCAAATGGTGTACCATGATCTGTGAAGATGGTGGAGGGTATGCCGAAGTGGCAAACAATGTGATAGAGGATGAATTTGGATATTTGGACACCAGTAGTGAGTGTGAGCGGAATTGCTTCGACCCACTTTGTAAAGTACTCCATAGCTGTGATTATGTACTTGTGGCCTTCAAAGGAGAGGGGAGTAATCTTACCAATGAGGTCAAAACCCTAGCAAGAGAAGGGCCAAGGAGGTGCAATAGGTCTGAGGTCCTAAGCAAGAGCATGGATCAGATTAGCATGTTGTTGACAAGGTAGGCACTTTTTGACGAACTCACAAGAATCATGTTCCATTGTAGGCCAGTAGTACCCTATACATAGAAGTTGCTTGGCTAGGACCATGCCACTTGTGTGGGCACCACAGATTCTAGCATGTACCTCTTGTAAAACCTGGGCAGCTTTGTTTTCATCTAAACATCTGGAGAGCACATTGTGATAGCCTCGACATTATAGGGTATTGGCTATGAGGGTGTAACGAGATACTCTTCGGATAAAGTTTTGGTATTAGTTTGCAGTAAGATGAGGAGATATGATACCATTTTGTAGGTAAGCTTGGATGTCATGGTACCACGGGGACTGGGGACCAACCAAGACACATACGGAAATTGATTCATCATTCTCATAAGTAGGAGCATGTAGTTGCTCAACTAAGAATTCATATTGCATAGATTCATGGGGAATCTCGAGAAGGGAACCAATTATGGCCATTGCATCAACAAATTTATTTTGTAGGCATGGTACCTGTGTTATTTGTAAATGGAGGAAGTGTTCTTTTGGCTTGTCAACCATCTGCTTATATGGCATCAATTTGTCATCTTTAGTTTGATACTCATCTAGGACTTGTTTGATGGTGAGTTGGGAGTTGCCAAAAACTTGAATATCTGTGATGTTCCATTCTATGGCCATGTAGAGTCCTACAATTAGTGCCTCATATTCCACAATGTTGTTCATGCAGGGAAATCCCAATTTGAATGAGATGGGGATGTAGTCACCTTGAGGTGTGAAAAAAAGTATTTCTACTCCTGCACGAGCTGTATAGGACCCATCAAAGTAGAGTTGCCATGTTGGTTGTTCTTCTACCATGTACAAGTGCTCATCTAGAAATTATGTGACCAAAGGATATGCATCTACCAATGGTGCTTCAGCTAGCTGATCGGCAATGACTTGCCCTTTAATATTTTTTCTGTCAGCATACTAAATATTGAATTCACTTAGCAACATAACCCATTTTTCCATGCGACCTATAAGTGTAGTCCTAGAAAGCAGGTATTTGAGAGGATTCACCTTCAAAATGAGCTTGGTTGTGTGACTAAGCATGTAGTGGCGAAGTTTTTGTGTGGCGAAGACCATTGCCAGACATGCTTTTTCCATAGGAGAATAATTGAGTTCATAACCTACTAAGGTTTGACTGATATAATAGATGGCCCTTTCTTTGCTTTCATCATTCAATTGAGCAAGGAGTGCCCCTAGTACTATAGTAGTAGCAGAAATGTATAAGATGAGTGGTCGACTAGTTATAGGCGGTACCAAGATGGGTGGATTAACCAAGTATTCTTTGATTTTGTCAAAACTCTTCTGACACTGAGGATCCCACTTAAATGTGTTGTCTTTGTGCAGGAGATGAGTGAATGATTGGCACTTGTATGCTAGTTGAGAAATGAAATGGCACATAGATTGTAGCTTTCCTTGGAGGCTGCATAGCTACTAGAGTGTTTCTGGTGGAGGCATCTCTATGATAGATTGTACTTTCTTTGGGTCAATTTCAATGCCTCGTCTAGATACAATAAACCCTAGGAGTTTCCCTGATGTTAATCCAAAGACACATTTCTTAGGGTTAAGCATTAAGCAATAGTGTCCAATTCTGTCAAAGACACATTCCAGAACATCCAGGTGGTCTTCCCTTTTCACTGATTTTGCCAAGATATTGTCCACATAGTCTTCAAGGATCTTGTGGATCATGTCATGAAAAATGAAAGTCATTGCTCTTTGATAAGTTTCCCCAGCATTCTTTAAGCCAAAAGGCATCATGTTATAGCAAAAGGTGCCCCAAGGGGTTGTGAATTCTGTCTTATGTTGATCTTCTTCTGTAATGTGGATCTGATTATATCCGGAGAAGCCGTCCATGAGTGACAATATCTCATGTCCTGATGTGAGATCTACAATCATGTCTATGTTTGGCAAGGGGAAATCATCCTTGGGACATGCCTTATTGAGATCTCTGAGATCTATGCATATCCTGATTGATTTATCCAGCTTAGCGATGGGCACCATATTAGAAATCTAGTCAAAATAGTCAATGGGGAAGATGATCTTGGCATTGAGTAATTTTTCTAGCTCAGCTTTAACAAGTAGTGGGATGCAACTTTCTGAGCTTTTTCTTGAAAGGTTTGATGTTTGGGTCCACTGCTAGATGGTGAACCACCAAGTTGGGATCTAACCCTGACATGTGGGAGTAAGACCATGTAAATTTTTTGATGGATTCCTTTAGTAAAGTGATAAGATCACTTTCTTCTGCTTCAAATAGAGACGCTGCTATGTATGTGATGGGGGGATTTTCCTTGGTACCCAGATTGACAGGTTTTGCTTCTTCAATGAGAATTGATGACTATTCAGGCCTGTAATCTTGGATAAGAGGAAGAGGAGAATCTTCATCCTCTGGCACCTCAGAGAGGTTTTCACCAAGGGATACGCACTTTTTTTTTACTTTTTTATGATCAAATAGCACCCCAGAGGGGTTTTCGCTAGGAGATCGATTTTGCTCTTTCTTATTTTTATTTTTTGTGTCACTTTTGTGGCTAAAGTTCTACTCTTCCCCAAAGTATGCCTTTGGGTCCAGTTTGTAGACATATGCTGAGTGTTGCCCCTAGTCACTGTAATTCTTGATTACTCCCATAAAGCTTAGGAGCGTGTCCTCACTTTGGAACTTGTCAATGGGTACGAAACTTGGTTGGCCCAGTCTATGAGTTCAGGATGGTGGAGGGGGAGGTCAATGAAGAGGATGGAAATTTTTTGTAGGACAGCATTACCTAGGAAGGTTTCATCGTCAAAAACATCATCATAGGCTCTCACAACTTTCTCTTCTGGGATATCTTCGATGTCAGAAATTTTTCCCAGGGATTGACAAGAGGAATAGTTGATGAACTCATTGGTGCCCCCAGTCATGTCAGAGCCCATACCAAGGCCTAGGTTCTTTTCTAGTAGGGTAGGTACAATAGGATCCTTTATCCCTTTCTCTTCATAACCAAGGCCACCTCCTTGGTAGTTCCATTTTTCTGTCACCAGTTTGTGCATTGTGGGGTACTTATCCTTGAAGTAATTGAGCCGTCTTGTGCCCTGGGATGGTGGATCTTTATATAGCCATTGATTGATGTTTGGTGCCATTTCCTGGCCAATCAGAGTACCGTGTGATATAAAAGTGGTAGAACCAAATTGTAGTGCCTTGGTTGTTTCTAATTCTACTTTGCTTAGACTAGGCTGGCGGCCTTCAGTGTGAGGATCAATTGGCAGTGCTCCAACTGTGAAGGCATCAGATAAAGTGTACTTACCACAACCTTTGTTGTTGATCTTGACCATGGACAAGGTGGAGGAGAGGATTGTTTCTAGATCTGAATGGGTTCGACATGAGCTGACGATAGAGGTGCCAATATCAATCATGGGACAATGAGTGGAGTGTGGAAAAGATGTTTCCAATGCATTACAGTATGTGAAGGGCTTGGGATTTGTATGGATGGTGATCTCAATTCCTTTGTGTGAGAATTTGATGCACTGATGGTAGGTGGATGGGATGGCTTGCATAGAATGAATCCATGGGCATCTAAGGAGGATGTTGTAGGGAAGGTCAAGATCAACAACGTGACATAATGTCTCCTGGATAATTGGACACACTTGAATGGGTAAAATTATGGTGCCTTCAGAAGTATGCTCCAGATTGTCATATGCTTTTATTGTTATGACATCATTTGTGATATCAGCCTCAGTGCAGCCCAACTATTTTATGAATTTTAGAGTACACAAATTTAGGGCTGATCCATTATCTTTCATGACCCATTTGATGGCAAAATATTTAACCATGACAGCAATACAAAGTGGGAGATTGTGATCGGTTTCATCAGAGGGGATGTATGTTGGTCTAAAGGAGACGCCACAGGATGTAGATAAGTGTCTGACAAGGTTTTGGAACTCAGTGAGGTTGATGTCACTAGGAACACGAGATTCTTGCAAGGCTTTATTGAGGATCTCTTGATAAGTGGGTGATGTGCGGAGAAGATCTAGGATGGAAATTTGGGCTGGAGTATTGCCTAGGTGTTCCAAAATGTTGTATTGGGTCCTAGCAGATGGGGCAAGACCAGCACCTGCCACTGTTATCCTACCTCTACGAGTGGTGATTGTGCATTGGTTATCGACACCCTTGACATGGATGACATTGACAAAGGACTGGACTTGGAATATGCAGCTAATGAGATTATCATAGTTGATATAGGCATTGGTATAATCCTTTCTATTGGTATTTTCTGCTTGTTTAACCTTTCCTTGGTCAGAGGAATGAGTAGGATTGCCTAGACCTATACTGAAAGTGTGTTTAGGGAATGCATTTTGACAAATCTTAAGGCCTACGTTTGGCGATGATTGGGCAGGAGAATCCACTTCGATCTCCTTGCGGTCAATGAGATCTTGGATATAGTGTTTTAGCTTCATGCATTTAAGAGTAGTATGTCCCTTAACACGGTGGTATTCATAGTACTCGTTGTCTTTATACCAAGCAGGCTTAGGAGTTGAGTCAGAAAATAGCTATGTTTTAGGATATATGACTTGGTTAGCTTGGACCAACTTATGGAAGATGATGTCTATTGGTTCACCCAGAGGGGTAAACATGCATTGTGGCGCATTTGTAGCGTGAGGTCTTTGTTGTCCATGCAGGACTAAGATAGCATTTGTATGATTCATAGGACCTTGATAGTTGTGTTGATATGATATCACTGTAGTGGGATAGATAGGCGTGCCTTGAAGGTACATGTTTTGCTGATACATTGGTTGAGGATACGTGAGAGCGGGTTGCTGATACATGGGAGGGGGTTGTGGATACATTGGTGGTGCTTGCTGATAAGTCTGGGTTGGCATATTAGGACTAGCTATTACAACCTGAACGTGTTTAGTGTCAGTGGCTCCATCTATTACCGCATTTTTTTTCTTGTTCTAGTACCGTGATTGATCATTGTTATGTTTGTCAGGTTGGGATTATTTTTAGTGCTTAATCGTACCTTCTTCTACAAGGCCTCGTTCAAGGTCCATACCCTTGATCCTGATATCATGATAAGTTTATATACAGTTCATGTGCATGTGATAGGAAAGCTTAGGATGAAGGTTGTTAACGGAGATTTTGATAAGATGTTGTTTTGGGGGTTGGTAAGACAACCTTGTGGTAATCCCTTGCCAGTGCTGAAGATAATCAGCCAAGCTTTCTCCTCCCTTTTTTTTGGAATTGCATAAGTCAAGGAGTGAGAGTTCATTTTTGACATTATGTGCGTATTGGGCCACAAAATTTTTAGATAATTATGCAAAAGTAGAGACTGTGCCATAAGGGATTTTGTAAAACCACTCAAGGGCGGTGCCTCCAGAGATTTTGGGAAATAGTCTCATGAGGAAGTTATCACTATAGGCCACTTGTTGGTATGCCATGTAGAATTATTTCACGTGACTCATAGGATCACCCTTCCCCTAATATTTATCAAAGTTTGGGGTCTCAAAGTGTTTGGGGAAGGGTATAGCAGTGATGGATCAGTCAAATGGATATGGACATACTTCTCTGAACTTGAATGTTTTGGCTTCTGTCCTGGCTTTTAGCTCTTTGAGAGCATTCTTCATTTCGTCCCATTGATGATTAATTTGTGGGGGAGGATTGTTGATTGTAATTGTAGGATTCCCTTATGCATGATATGGATCAAATGGTAAATATGGGGGATTCTGTGGGGGATACTATGGTGTTTGGTAGGGTGGTTTCTGGTCAATGTATATGGGTTGCTGTGGTGGAAATTGGGGTTGACTGGAATACTGCAGTGGAGGAGGCATTAGTGTTTGATAAGATTGCTGCAACTGTTGGAAATATGCTTGTATTTGTTGCGGTGTTGGATAAGCAGAATGAGCTTGTTGCACACCCACATAGGTGCTTTGTGGCGGAATGCCTCCAGTGAGAACTTGTTATGCAGGGGGAATTGTTTGTGATGTAGCAGAAGATGGAATGGCTAGGTAACTTGCAGGATGAGTTTTCTATTGTTTCCTAGTTTGAATAAAAGGGTTAGCAAATTGTTGCGGTGGTTGTGCCATGAAGGGATTTACCCCCTACATTTGTGGTTGTGGCTGCTATGTAGTTTGAAATGTAGGTTGTGCAACTGTGAAGGGGTTGATTGGCTATTGTTGCGCTTGGGATGTGAATGGATTGGTGATTTGTTGTTGTTGGATTTGTTGTTATTGGATATGTTGTTGTTGGTGTTACTTTTGGATGGGAATTTGTGGTATGAAAAAGGGATTCATGGATGGTTGTAGTATGGGAGGATTGGGGTTGAACAATGTTTGAGGTTGAACCGCTGGCATTCATTGTGGTTGTATTGCTGGTGGAGTGGTAAAAGTGGACCCTTGCAAAAATAAGGGTTGGTTATAGGTGTTGGTAGGCGGCATACTTGTGGTGAAGAAAGAAAAAATAGGCATGGATACTTGGGTGCTTTGATGTTGTGAACTGGCTGTAGCACTTTGAGTGGATTGAGTAGGAATAGATGGAATGGTGGTTTGCTGTGTGCTAACTGATGGTGGTGGTGGGAAGTTTGCAACGAATGTTGGGTTTGCTTGTGAAAGAGGAGCAACTGTGGCTTGTGGAGGTACTTGCATAGTGATGGGGGGTATTGTTTGTGGTGCTGATGTGCCATCAAGAGGTGAGGCTGCTGAGGTAGGTGTAGGTCTTGTGTGTATGAGTGAAGGCTGAATGGAGGGATGAACTGCTTGTGCAAGAAGAGTTCCCACTTGTAGGGCTCATTGAAGTGGATCAAAAAATTCATTTCTAGTGGGATAAGAATGTTCCCCTGGAGGTGCCATAGGTCATGTGACAAGTGTGGGTATAATCCAAGGTGGAAGTTGAAGTCCTTATTGTTGGATGTCCAAGAGTACATAGTTGTTGTTACACCCACTCATGGCATTTATCATGTGAACAAGCGCTGGGTGATTGATAAATGTTTCCACGACACTTATAGTGGGAGTTTCATTATTGTCTACCCAAATATGTTTGATTGTATCATTGGGATGAGGTGCATTGGTGACCATGGTGTTGGTATTGTCAGTCATAGTATTAAATGAGCTAGCAGCAAGATTAGGATCCATGTTCTTCCTCTTCTTAGTGGTTCATGTGATAGGTGGCATGAAATGATTATCCTAAAGAAATATGAAATGCAAGATGTATGCAAGGATGTACATAGGAAGCTAAAGATGATGACACTAGGATTAGGATGTGCTTAAGATGATGGATATGCTCTTATGGATTAACGATGACTTGATGCATGCAAGGATTAAAGGGTTGATTTCCCTAATGTAGGATCAAGTGGATATGATTGTCTACCTAAGATAGACTTGTGGTCTTTGGCAGATGAGATTCTTTGTTAATGCAAACCAAAATTTTGATCAAGGTGATGAGGTTGCAAAAGACAAAAGGGATTATCCTAAAACAATGCTTAGTTTAAGGACATTCAAGGATGGGGTTTGATTAAGATGTAGGTTTTTATCAACTCCAAAAGGGTATGCAATACCAAGTGAGGTGTGTGATCAAGGATGCTTTGGATGATGATTAGGATGATGCTAGGTTGATTAGGATTGACTTGGTTAATGCAAGATCATTCTAGGATGAGTGTGTGATGTGTTCCTAAAGATGGAAACCTAAGTAAGGTTCTAAAATGCAAGCTAAGTGAGCTTAAGAAGAGGAGGAGCTTGTGTTTGTTGTGGTAAACTGGCTAGTCATATTGTTCAATTGCAACAAAAGTGGAGTTTAGACGATATTTTCCCATGAAGTGAGAAACCTTGTTGTAAATCACTTTTTAAAGTAGCTCTCATTTATGGATTTCTTGCTTGATGGAATCGACAATGTGTTGGTACTTGGTAGCCTCTCGAGTTGTGTTTTTCTGTTCTCTTTGCACAGGTGGTAACAGGATTTTCACCTTCTTGTTTTTCTTGGAATCGGTCATGTCCTATAAGTAGATCTTGATCTTGGATGAATGGTTTGAGGTTCTTAGGACATATCTCATGAAAGACCAAAATATTTTTTTTTGCAAAAGGATGTTTGTTTTGATAATCTGGCAAAAATCTTGATCATGTTCTGATTTTCAATAGGATTGTTCTATGGCAAGAACCAATTTCAACATAATGAAAACCAGAAAATAACAAGCATGTGTCTAAAAACAATCCAACAAGGGACAAAGCAACCTTGAAGGATACAAGCATGTGACAAATTTGAATGTTGGATATTCTGTTTGTGTTTTGGATTTGTCAAAATTCTTCAAACACTTCAAGCACAAAATCTACCTAAGGAATTGGCATAGCATGAAAATACTTTCTCATAAGCTTAGGCACACACAAAAGAGCTACTCAGAATACGACCATCACCAAGCACGCAATGGCTCGAATCATGACATTGTATTATCTGGTTCCAAATGCTTAGGGTGGCATGAATGTACGAGTGATCTTGGGGAAGTTACTATCTTCCTTGCACAAGCATTATCACCTTTTGGGGGTATTCCAGGTAGCTTCTAACCCTAGAGTGTTTAGATGTATCTCCATTCGATTGTTTTCTTTATGTCTGCACAAGCACAATTCAGGCGTATAGCTCCATAGAGCGTCTTGACAAAAGTGGTCATGTAAACGTGATTAAAACCCCAAGGCCAACACTTGGTTGGTCCTAGTCTATGAGTTCAGGATGGTGGAGGAGGAGGTAAATGAAGAGGATGGAAATTTGTTGTAGGACAACATTGCCCAGGAAGGTTTCATTGTCAAAAACATCATCCTAGGCTCTCACAACTTTCTCTTGTGGGATATCTTCGATGTCAGCGATTTTGCCCAGGGATTGACAAGAGGAATACTTGATGAACTCATTGGCACCCCTAGTCGTGTCAGAGCCCATACCAAGGCCCAGGTGCTTTTCTAGTAGGGTAGGTACAATAGGATATTTTATCCCTTGCTCTTCATAACCAAGGCCACCTCATTGGTAGTTTTATTTTTCTGTCACCAGTTTGTGCATTGTGGGGTACTTATCCTTGAATTAATTGAGCCATCTTGTACCCTGGGGTGGTGGATCTTTATATTGCCATTGATTGATGTTTGGTGCCATTTCCAGGCCAATCAGAGCACTGTGTGATATAAAAGTGGTAGAACCAAATTGCAGTGCCTTGGTTGTTTCTGATTCTGCTTTGCTTAGACTCGGCTGGCAGCCTTGAGTGTGAGGATCAATTGGCAGTGCTCCAACTGTGAAGGCATCATATAAAGTGTACTCACCACAACCTTTGTTGTTGATCTTGACTGTGGACAAGGTGGAGAGGATTGTTTCCATATCTGAATGGGTTTGAGATGAGCTAGCGACAGAGGTGCCAATATCAATCCCGGGACAATGAGTGGAATGTGGAAAAGATGTTTCCAATGCATTGCAGTATGTGAAGGGCTTGGGATTTGCTTGGAATTTGATGCACTGATGGTAGGTGGATGGGACGGCTTGCATAGAATGAATCCATGGGTGTCTGATGAGGATGTTGTAGGGAAGGTCAAGATCAACAATGTGACATAATGTCTCCTAGATAATTGGACCCACTTGAATGGGTAAAATTATGGTGCCTTCAGAAGTATGCTCTAGATTGTCATATGCTTTTATTATGATGACATCATTTGTGATATCAGCCTTAGTGCAGCCCAACTTTTTTATGAATTTTAGAGTACACAAATTTAGGGCTGATCCATTATCTATCATGACCCATTTGATGGAAAAATCTTTAACCATGACAACAATACGAAGTGCGAGATTGTGATCGATTTCATCAGAGGGGATGTCTGTTGTTCTAAAGGAGACCCCACAAGATGTAGATAGGTGTTTGACAAGGTTTTGGAACTCAGTGAGGTTGATGTCACTAGGAACACAGGATTCTTGCAAGGCTTTATTGAGGATCTCTTGATAAGTGGGTGATGTGCGGAGAAGATCTAGGATGAAAATTTGGGCTGGAGTATTCCCTAGGTGTTCCAAAATGTTGTATTGGGTCCCAGTAGATGGGGCAAGACCAGCACCTACTATTGTTATCCTACCTCTATGAGTGGTGATTGCGCATTGGTTATCGACACCCCTGACATGGATGACATTGATAGAGGACTGGACTTGGAATATGCAGCTAATGAGATTACCATAGTTGATATAGGCATTGGTATAATCCTTTCTATTAGTATTTTCTGCTTGTTTACCCTTTCCCTGGTCAAAGGACTGAGTAGGATTGCCTGGACTTGTATAGAAAGTGTGTTCAGGGAATGCATTTTGATAAATCTTAAGGCCTGCGTTTAGTGATGATTGGGTAGGAGAATTTACTTTGATCTCCTTGCGGTCAATGAGATCTTGGATATAGTGTTTCAGCGTCATGCATTTAAGAGTAGTATGTCCCTCAACATGGTGGTATTCATAGTACTCGTTGTCTTTATACCAAGCCGGCTTAGGAGTTGAGTCATCAAATAGCTATGTTTTAGGATATATGACTTGGTTAGCTTGGACCAGCTTATAGAAGATGACGTCTATAGGTTCACCCAGAGGGGTAAATGTGCATTGTGGAAGATTCATAGCGTGAGGTCTTTTTTTTTCATGTGGGACTGAGATAGCATTTGTATGATTCACAGGACCTTGATAGTTGTGTTGATATGATGTCCCTAGAGTGGGATAGATAGGCATGCCTTGAAGGTGCATGTTTTGCTGATACATTGGTTGAGGATATGTGAGAGCAGGTTGCTGATACATGGGAGGGGGTTGTGGATACATTGGTGGTGCTTGCTGATATGTCTAGGTTGGCATATTAGGACTAGCTACTACAACCTGAACGTGTTTAGTGTCAGTGGCTCCATCTGTTACCACATTTTTGTTCTTGTTCTAGTACCATGATCGATCATTGTTATGTTTGTTAGGTTGGGATTCTTTGTAGTGCTTAATCGTACCTTCTTCTACAAGGCCTCGTTCAAGGTCCATACCCTTGATCCTAATATCGTGATAAGTTTGTATACAGTTCATGCGCATGTGATAGGCAAGCTTAGGATGAAGGTTGTTAACGAATATTTTGATAAGATGTTGTTTCGGGGGTTGGTAAGACAACCTTGTGGTAAGCCCTTGCTAGTGCTGAAGATAATTGGCCAGGCTTTCTCCTCCCTTTTGTTTGGAATTGCATAAGTCAAGGAGTGAGAGTTCATTTTTGACATTATGTGCGTATTGGGCCACAAAATTTTTAGATAATTATGCAAAAGTAGAGATTGTGCCGTAAGGGATTTTGTGAAACCACTCAAGGGCGGTGCCTCCCAAGCTTTTGGGAAATATTCTCATGAGGAAGTTATCGCTATAGGCCACTTCTTGGCATGCCATGTAGAATTCTTTCACGTGACTCACAGGATCACCCTTCCCCTGATATTTATCAAATTTTGGGGTCTCAAAGTGTTTGGGGAAGGGTATAGCAGTGATGGATCAGTCAAATGGATATGGACATACTTCTTCAAACTTGAATGTTTTGGCTTCTATCCCAGCTTTTAGCTCTTTGAGAGCTTTCTTCATTTTCTCCCATTCATGATTAATTTGTGGGGGAGGATTGTTGATCGTAATTGTATGATTCCCTTGTGCTTGATATGGCTCAAATGGAAAATATGGGGGATTTTGTGGGGGATACTGTGGTGTTTGGCAGGGTGTTTGCTGGTCAACATATATGGGTTGTTGTGGTGGAAATTTGGGTTGAGTGGAATACTGTAGTGGAGGAGGCGTTAGTGTTTGATAAGATTGTTGCAACTATTGGAAATATGCTTGCATTTGTTGCAGTGTTGGAAAAGAAGAATGAGCTTGTTGCGCACCCACATAGGTGCTTTGTGGCAGAATGCCCCTAGTGAGAACTTGTTGTGGAGGGGGAATTATTTGTGATGCACCAGAAGATGGCATGGCTAGGTAACTTGCGGGATGAGTTTTCTATTGTTTCCTGGTTTGAATAAAAGGGTTACAAAACTGTAGCGATGGTTGTTCCATGAAGGGATTTACCCCCTTGCATTTGTGGTTGTGGCTACTGTGTAGTTTGAAATGTAGGTTGTGCAACTATGAAGGGTTTGATTGGCTATTGTTACGCTTGGGATGTGAATGGATTGGTGATTTGTTGTTGTTGGATAGGTTGTTGTTGATGTTGTTGTTGGATAGGTTGTAGTTGTTTCTGTTGGATAGGTTTTTGTTGGTGTTGCTGTTGGATGGGAATTTGTGGTATGGCAAAGTGATTCATGGATGGTTGCAGTATGGGAGGATTGGGGTTGAACAATGTTTGAGGTGGAACCACTGGCATTCATTGTGGTTGTATTGCTGGTGGAGCGGGAAAAGTGGACCCTTGCAGAAATATGGGTTGGTTATAGGCATTGGTAGGTGGCATGCTTGTGGTGAAGAAAGACAGAATAGGCATGGATACTTGGGTGCTTTGATGTTATGAACTGGCTATAGCACTTTGAGCGGATTGAGTAGGAATATATGGAATGGTGGTTTTCTGTGTGCTAACTGATGGTGGTGGTGGGAAGTTTGCAATGAATGTTGGGTTTGCTTGTGAAAGAGGAGCAACCATGGCTTGTGGAGGTACTTGCATAGTGATGGAGGGTATTGTTTGTGGTGCTGATGTGGAATCAAGAGGTTGGGCTCCTGAGGTAGGTGTAGGTGTTTTGTGTATGATGGAAGGTGGAATGGAGGGATGAACTACTTGCGCAAGAAGAGTTCCCACTTGTAGGGCTCATTGAAGTGGATCAAAAAAGTCATTTCTAGTGGGATAAGAATGTTCCCCTGGAGGTGCCATAGGTCATGTGAAAAGTGTGGGTATAATCCAAGGTGGAAGTTGAAGTCCTTATTATTGGATTTCCAAGAGTACCTGGTTTTTTTTACACCCACTCATGGCGTTTATCATGTGAACAAGCGCTGGGTGATTGATAAATGTTTTCACGACACTTAGAGTGGGAGTTTCATGAGTGTCTACCCAAATATGTTTGATTGGATCATTGGGATGAGGTGCATAAGTGACCATGGTGTTGGTATTGTCAGTCATAGGATTAGATGAGCTAGCGGCAAGATTAGGATCCATGTTCTTCCTCTTCTTAGTGGTTCGTGTGATAGGTGGCATGAAATGATTATCCTAAAGGAATATGAAATGAAAGATGTATGCAAGGATGTACCTAGGAAGCTAAAGATGATGACACTAGGATTAGGATGTTCTTAAGATGATGGATATGCTCTTATGGATTAAGGATGACTTGATGCATGCAAGGATTAAAGGGTTGGTTTTCCTAATGTAGGATCAAGTGGATATGATTGTCTACCTAAGACATACTTGTGGTCTTCGGCAGAGGAGATTCTTTCTTAATGCAAACCAAACTTTTGATCAAGGTGATGAGGTTGCAAAAGACAAAAGGGATTATCCTAAAACAATGATTATTTTAAGGACATTCAAGGATGGGGTTTTATTAAGATGTAGGTTTTTATCAACTCCAAAAGGGTATGCAATACCAAGTGAGGTGTGTGATCGAGGATGCTTTGGATGATGATTAGGATGATGCTAGGTTGATTAGGATTGATTTGGTTAATGCAAGATCATGCTAGGATGAGTGTGTGATGTGTTCCTAAAGATGGCAACCTAAGTAAGGTTCTAAAATGCAAGCTAAGTGAGCTTAAGAAGAGGAGGAGCTTGTGTTTGTTGTGGTAAACCGGCTAGTCATATTGTTCAATTGCAACAAAAGCGGAGTTTAGAGGATATTTTTCCATGAAGCGAGCAACCTTGTTGTTGTTAATCACTTTTTTAGGTAGCTCTCATTTATGGATTTCTTGCTTGATGGAATTGACAATGTGTTGGTACTTGGTAGCCTCTCAGGTTGTGTTTTTCTATTCTCTTTGCACAGGTGGTAACGGGATTTTCACCTTCTTGTTTTTCTTGGAATCGGTCATTTCCTATAATTAGATCTTAATCTTGGATGAATAGTTTGAGGTTCTTAGGACATATCTCATGAAAGACCAAATTTTTTTTTTTTGCAAAAGGATGATTTTTTTGATAATCTGGCAAAAAGCTTGATCGTGTTCTGATTTTCAATAGGATTGTTCTATGGCAAGAACCAATTTCAACATAATCAAAACTAGAAAATAACAAGCATGTGTCTGAAAAAAATCCAACAAGGGACAAAGCAACCTTGAAGGATACAAGCATGTGACAAATTTGAATTCTTGATATTCTGTTTGTGTTTTGGATTTGTCAAAATTCTTCAAACACTTCAAGCACAAAATCTACCTAAGGAATTGGCATAGGATGAAAATACTTGCTCATAAGCTTAGGCACACACACAAGAGCTAATTAGAATATGACCGTCACCAAGCACGCAATGGCTCTAGTCATGATGCTGTATTATCTGATTCCAAATGATCAGGGTGGCATGAATGTATGAGTGATCTTGGGGAAGTTACTATCTGTTAAGATTAGGCTGAAAGCTAATCTCCCAAGATCACCTGCATGCAAACCTGTCACGAGAAGAAGCAAGAAACAGACAGAAGAAGAGAAACAGCTATGGAGGCCAAAAATCCAGAGATATGAAATCCATGTTGAAAAGAATAAATCTTCTATTAACAACAATACTGAATATAATCTCTGTAAAGAAATACAAAGCAGTGAGTCCTTATAAAAGGATACCAAAACCCTAAAAGGGAAGCCCTAAAGAAATAGAAAGCTTCCTAAGTATAACTTAAGCAAAGAGTAGATAGACTAATAATTAAATGAATTAATTATTAGCTAAACTAAGACTACTCTAACACCCCCCTTAAGTGTAACTTAGGGAGAAGCAAAATAGCTAAACTACTGTAGAAAGTAGGAAAGATGGGTCCCGGCAACAAGGCATGATCAGGTACCCAAAACAAGAAAGAAACTAGATGAAGGAAAATAAGCCTCCAATCTAGGGAAAGGTGTCCCAGAGAGAGGAACAAGAATGAGCAAGAAGAATCTCTGAAGCATGAAGCTAAAAACTCTGTCAGAAGAGACTGCTGGAACCCCCACTGAAGTACATGACCAGGTAGAGAAGACAATGTCTGAAGAGCTGATCAATCGAACCAGGAAGCAATAGAACCAACAGGTGAACCCCCCCATAATGATGAACCGGGAGAGGTGACAGGAACACTGAAATGCAATGCCATAAACATCTGTAGAAGAAGAACCAGGGACACCAACAGTGCAACAGAAGTACACACATAGGATAAAGGGTGGTGTCACCGACACATAGCATGGACTAATGTCATATAAGGTACGCTCACTTGACAAAGGTGGATGCACCTAAAATGACATAATCATCATAACCCCCCATGGCACTTTATAACAGAGTGCGAGTACAAAAACACACAAGGTGTACAAGATCCCAGAAATGCAGAAGAAGGCACTTTATCTCAGTGCATTTATAGAAAAGAATGCATCAGAAGAAGCATACAATGCTTAGAAGTTAGAAAGAGGAGTGAGCCAAAAGTATAGTAGAAGAGATCCCAAGACCTGTAAACCCAAGCAATCCACTAGAGTGCATAAACTGCCAAACTCAGAGGAGAGAAAACCTAGAGAAAAATCTAGAAAAAATACCTCTGCAACTGAATAGTTCACTGAACCAGCTTTTCGACGATATCTTGTTTTCCAAAAACGGAGTCTAGATGAGCCATATATGACTCCTGGAAGGCAAGAACAGACATTGGACTTCAACAGAAAAAAATGCTATTGAAATGGAAGAACCCAAAATGATAACCCCCATCATCGAAAAGTTCTCAGAAAGAGCTTTCCGACGGTATATGGAAGTCAGAAAAAGACCCCCGGATGCTCAAGATAGAGCAAAAACTGTCCAGGAGGGTCAGAAAGGCTCCAAAGGGCAAAAATAAGCCCCTGGGGCTAAAAATATTTGGGCCCCCGGGCGCATGGCGCACTCAGGGGGCTAGGCCGAAGCCCCTGGTCACCCATGTGACTAACCGCATAGAGAAAGAGGCCCGTGGGTGCTAATAAAAAGGCGCCACCAGTGCGAGCGCTGGCTGCCGGCGGAGTGGCGCAAACGGGTGGCGCAGGCGGTGGTGGGGGCCAGGCGCAGAGCGGCATGGGCGGCGTGGGACGGAGGCAGAGCAGAGATCGGCGAGGGAGCCGCGGTTGTGGCCAGCGGCGGGGGCTGTGCTGCGGAGGTGGCGGCGGCTGGGTCCGCACAGTAAAGGGATCCAGAGGAGCCAGCTGGGGGCGCTGCCAGCGGGGCGGTGGCGATGCGCCGGTGGTGCCATTCCAAATACACTGGCCGCGCTAAATTTTAACCAAAAAACCATAAAAAATAATGTTTTTTTTAATTTTTTTTTAATTTTGCCTCGAAATTAATTATTAGCTAAACTAAGACTACTCTAACACTATCTTCCTTGCACAAGCATTATCACCTTTTGGGGGTGTTTCAAGTAGCTTCTAACCCTAGAGTATTTAGTTTGGATCTCCGTTCGATTGTATCCTCTATGTCCGTACAAGCACGATTCAGGCGTCTAGCCCCATAGAGCGTCTTGACAAAAGTGGTCACGTAAACATGATTAAAACTGCAAGGCCACACTTAAGTTAGATGAGAGCCGAGTATAAGCTCAGATGCCAACCCACTCTTAAGGCTTTAACACCAAAGAGTAAATTTGATTAATATGAGTTAGAGTGGTGTGGCTTACACCTCATTCTCATGTGGGTCATTCCCGGGAGATTTTTTCCTCAACTGGCAGGCCCATCTAAAGGATTAATAGTAACCTAGATTGTCGACAAAAAGGAGTCTGGATTTCTGATTTTCCCACAAGGGTTAAAGAGCATAGTCTCCTATCCAATATCATTTTCTCCACAAACATGAAAGATACTTTGTTCTTTTCCAAAAGATTTATTTGTTCAATTTTAAGTAAGTGTGTCTAGGTTTTTGATCTTCCCAAAAGGGAAGAGAGCATAATCCCCTAACACTCACTTAGGATTAACCAAAGAAATCTAACTAATTAGTCTAGGTGCCTAGAAAAAAAGACTAATGCAAACATGATCATTTTGTTGAGGTAGAACCAAGGCAACTTGCAAGACAAACATGAGTAGTTTCAATTTTGCGTCTTTGACAAGCAGTGCTGCAAAATAATCAGTTAGTAGTTTTTGGTTTATCCTTTGACAAGTATTATAAACACAAGAAACACTTCACAATTGTTAGCTTGAGATAAATCAGACTTTGACAGTGCAGACGCTGGTTCAGGGCGCAGACGGCGATTCTGGTTTATGCCTAAAAAATAACTGAGAGTGTAAAACATGCTAAAGACACAGAAAAACTAGAGAGATGATTATACCAGTTGGAGACGCCAGTTTACAGATTGCAGACGCTGATGCAGGTCATAGATGCTGGTTTGTGAATCACAGACATTGGTTCATGAACTAGCGTTTACGCAGACACCGATTTACTTGCAAGCACAAAAAGACAACAAGTGAAGTCAATTTTCTTCTTTTCTAGTCTTTAATTAGATCAAATTTAGCCACTTTGAAAGTATTAACACAACTTAAAAGCTAGTTTTTTTTTCTTTAGATCCTTATCAAGATTTGTTTTCCTTAAAAATTCAACATTATTTCTACTTATAAAATGAATTTCTGCTAAAAAATAGAATGATGAAATGCTGAAAACTAGTAGGAAAGACAAAAAACTTGATAAACTAAAAAGTTGAGTTAAATAAGCTCTCAAACTAGGTTTGTCAAGCAGAAACGCCAGTGCAGGGTGAAAATGCTAGTTTAGCGCAGATGCCGAATGGTAGTTCAGGCAGAATCGACATTTTTGCAGACACCTCTGTGTGAAACGTAGACGCTGATTCTCATTTTGGGTGAAATTTAATGAGAAATTAGACTGGAAATTAGAAATCTTAGGGACGTGGGTCCCACTGGGCCAGTCAGAATGTGTATGAGGAATCCTTCAACCTGTTGGGAGCAAGCTCAAACATGCAAATGTTAGCAGGTTAGCACATGAATCATATCAAGAAAGCATGTAAGAGATCAAACAAATAGCAAGGACACCAAATAACATCAGATTAAGCTAAAAATGAGTAAATAAAAGCACCCTATTCTACTAATTTTGATTTTCTTATTTGGATTATATGTGGGTGTGCTCTCTCAAACACATAAGTACTATGGATCCCAAATGCAAGAATGCAAGATTATGAGAACAAGAAGAAAGATTCAAGAGCTAGTATGAGGAACTAGTCTCAAATCTTCTTGCAAGATGATAATCTAAGCTATGGAAATAAAGATAATATGCATATGCTAATGTAGAAACTAAGATTCATTCACCAATTAAAACCTAGCATATGATTTCTATGATGATTTAAGCATGGAAAAGCATGAAACTAGTATCTAAGACCATTAGCATAAAAACAACTATGAAATTCTAAGACAATTCTAGCATGATAACAATGCAAATTGAGAGATGAAAATATGAGAGGAGAAGGACTCTATTTATAGAGTTTTTGGAGAGAGGAAGAGGCTTGGATGAAGTGGCACCTGTGTGGCATCCACATAAGAGCCACATAGGAGACACATGGCTTTGAAA
>MU223738.1:3717938-3742271 GCA_018584345.1 Thuja plicata
TTGAGTCAAAATTGGCATTAATATTGAGTAGCTCAATATTTCAAAGGAGGAGACAAAGTTGTAAGAGAGAATTTAAGAGGAATGGGTGCCCATTTTGGAGAGAAATTCCCCATGTGGGTGAGCATTCGATTAGCCTTAAAAAGGTTAGGAATCATCCATCAAACATAATTTAGAGGATAATTAGGTGTGGAAGCATACTTAGGAAATGAGGTGATGGAAGTAGGGTAGGAATAGGGTAGGCTTTAGGGTAGGATTAATAGGTTTCTAGCTAGGGTTTAGATCATAATCCAAATTGAATCATGTTTTAGAAGAATTAGGAATATGGAGGATTTAATAAATATAAATTTATTAAAAGGGGATTTTATGGAGGCAAATGTATTTAAATAAAATACATTAGAATAGTATTTAAACTATTGATAAATGAAACTATTTAATTGATTAAATTAAATAGTTAGAGGAAATAGGGAAAATAATATTAATATTTTTGGACGTCTACAAATTTTATATCTTAAAAGATGATAGAAATGGAAAAATTGACTCCAAAAGTGATGAAGCAATCTTTCTAGGGTATTCTACCAAGAGCAAAGCTTATAAATGTCTCAATAAAGCCTCTAACAAAATTGTTGAAAGTGCACATGTAAAGATAGATGAATTTGTAGAGAAGATTGAAAAGGAAAGCACAAAAGAACCAAAGGACTACAACAGGTTTGTTTACAATGAAGAACCTGACACTCTACCTGAGCAACAATGTATAGCTCTTGAGCAATAGATTATTGCACCCGAGCATCAGGCTGCAAATACCAAAAAATTAGGATATTGCTCAAGATGATGTACCAAGTGATGGAGATCAGAATGAAGAAAAAAATGATGATCAAAATGATAGACAAATAACTGAACCTGTACTTTCCAGATATGTCAGAAGGAACCATCCATAGAACCAGATCATTGGAGATAAGAAGGATGGTATGAGAACCAGAAGTAAGTCTCTAAACATAAGATGTCTAATTTGTGATTTTGAGCCAAAATCTATCAATGCTGCACTTGATAATGAAGAATGGACTAGTGCTATGAATGAAGAAATTGAGCAGATTGAGAAAAATAGACATGGACACTTGTACCAAGACCAGATGACAAGAATTTCATCGGTACAAAATGGATATTCAAGAATAAACTAAATGAGAATGGAGAAGTCACCAGAAACAAAGCAAGACTAGTATGCAAGGGGTATGCACAAGAAGAAGGGATTGACTATGGAGAAAAATTTGCACCCATTGCTAGGCTAGAAGGAATGAGAACATTACTTTCTTATTCTACATGTAAAGGATTCAAGGTATACCAAATGGATGTCAAGTCTGCATTCCTAAATGTAATACTTGAAGAAGAGGTATACATTGAGAAATTGGAAGGGTTTGTTGATCCAGACAAGAGGAACATGGTATGTAGACTACACAAAGCCTTGTATGGATTAAAACAAGAACCCTGAGCCTGGTATGAAAGACTTCATTCCTATCTCATAAGTATTGGATTTGTAAGAACTAGTGAAAACAATAATCTTTATTTGAAAGAGGATATTGATGCTAACATTTTAATTACTAAGATATTTGTTGATGACATCATATTTGGAGGAAATGATATGCTATGCAAATCATTTGCAAATGAAATGAGAAAAGAGTTTGAGATGTCTATGTTTGGAGAGATCAAGTTCTTTCTTGGTCTACAAATCATGCAACAAGATGAAGGTATTTTCATTACACAATCCAAATACATCAAAGAAGTGCTAAAAATATTCAAGATGGGAGATTCCAAGCCAGTTGGAACACCGATGGAAACTGGATGTATGTTGAAAAGGGAGGACAAGTCACATGAGGTAAATCAGACTTTGTATGGATCAATGACTGGAAAACTCATGTATGTTGTACATACTAGACGAGATGTTGCACATGCAATAGGAATAGTTGCAAGATTTTCTGCTAATCCCAGGGTATCACATATGACTGCTGTGAAAAGAATCCTAAGATATTTTAAGAATACTAAGGAATACGGCTTATGGTATAGAAGAGAAGGCAAATTTGAACTTAAGGTCTTTACCGACGCTGATTGGGATAGAAATATTGATGACCAAAAGAGCACAACTGGAGGAGCATTCTTTATGGGTGATAGACTTGTCACATGGATCAACAAGAAGCAAGGATGCATCTCTCAGTCTACTGTAGAAGCAGAGTATGTTGCTGCTACTGCAAACTGCTCAAATATTGCATAGATCAAACAGTTACTGGAAGGTATGCATATGAAAATTATTGAACTAGTAATTATCTATTGTGATAATACTAGTGCAATAAATATTTCCAAGAATCCAGTCATTCATGCTAAGACAAAGCATATTGCTATCAAGTATCATTATTTGAGAGAACAAGTTCAAGAAAAGGAGGTGATACTTGAGTATGTTCAATCAAAGGAACAATTACCTAATATCTTCACCAAGCCACTACGCAAGGATGCATTTGAATACTTGAGAAAAAAACTAGGGGTCAGATCCTTGTCTACTAGTCAGTAAGATGACTAGAAGGCTACATAAGCCTACATATTATCATAATATAATTCATTTTGATGCAAGAAAAGAGATGGACTTCAAAGATAAATCTATACACAGCAAGGTACTTATCTACTCCAAGTAACAGAAGTGTTGTATTGCTGATGGATTGGAAAATTCAAGGAGTATATTATGGATAGAAAGGATTGTTTGGCATTACTGTCAAATATTTGTTTGTCATTATTGTCAAAGGGAGAGATTATATCCATTATCAAATCAAGGAAAGATTATATCCATCACATTATCCAAAGGGAGAGATGTAACCAGAAAGGGAGAGTACATACAAAGGGAGAGAATTGCTGACAAGAGAAATTATAAGAAAAGAGAACAGTGAAAGGGAGAGAGTTTGAAATAGGAAAAGAACACATTACATTAGAGGAAGAAAGATTCTACATCTATCTAGTGAAGGGATTGAAGACAGAGAGAAAGCTGCAAGAATCAAATCTAAGCTCTCATAAGCTTACCGAGGACCAAATATTTGTATCGGTTATAATACATAAGAGTGGTAGTTTGATGAACTTAAACTATTATATTTCATATTGTATCATTGATAATATAAGTATAATAATATAGTGTGTTGCCATTAATGCCAAAGGGAGAGATTGATGAACTATAACTAATTGAATGTTTGAAGATGTTAAGTTGATGATCACCAGATCATAGAAAGTTTATACAAGACATTAAATCAGTTAATGTATTGTATTTTCATTGATGTCAACTTGATATAATCTGTATGGTCATGGATATACTACCAAATAATTCAAAGAGCTGATGAATCAAAGGCTATACTATCAGTAATGCATATAAGTCAAGTATTCACAAAGAGACTATATACACCGACGGAGTGCACACCGATGGTCAGAGTAAATCAATGAGAGAAAAGTCACAGTGTTACCCAATGAGAAAATGCACAGCATTACCGCTGAGCAAATTCATAGTGTTACCCAATGAGAAAAAGCACAACATTACTAATGAGAAAAGTCACAGTGTTTCTCAACAAACAAAGTATAGTGTAACCCGATGGACAGAGATCCTGAAGACAACTGAAGTCACACTGATAGAACAATCAGTTATCACCGATGACTAACTGAAGTATTGATAAAAAAAATAGAGAGTTTAGAAATGACAAAATGCTTAGCTATCAAGAGATAAAAATAGACTTAATTGATACTTATCATTGCTTTAATCGACAAGATAAAGTTGGAGATAAGTAAAGGATTTAAGGCTGCTTTGTACAGTTGGCAAGAAGATCTCTACGAGATAAAATTTTAGTTTTGACCTTAAATCTAATTGGAGAGAATTATGGATCACGCCAAGATCAAGAAAGCCAAGAAATGGTGAAATCATGTCTATATAAGAGACAATCTTATTTATTATGAATGAGGGGGAGTGACAAGAGAATAGATGCTGAAGAGATTCTGAAGGAGAAGAAAGTCTTCATTCAGACTTGATCAATCAAGCTGAGGAAAAAGATAAATTTTATGGACACCGATGAATAGTGATACAACATCACATAGTAGAACAGTGTGGAGAAAAGGTATTAAATTGATAACATTGATCAGAAAGGTAATGTACTTACAATAGATCTAAAAATTTGTAATTCAAGTTGTATATGTGAACAGATCAATTTACTATTTTAGTTTAACCATTGAAGCATCAAGTCTCTTAACGGAGAAAGACTTAAAATTCTTTTCTAATTGAGATACATCCCAAGGAGTATCAAAAAGTTTGATCATACAAAGTAGCATTGGATATGCCCGATACCTATTGATAGGCCAAGTGAGTGTTTGATCAAGGATGGTAGCATTAGATGCCAGACACTAATTGAAAAACTATCTATTTAAATACTCTAACAAGGTCACACCTAACATTGTGTTTGTAACCTTTAATAGGGTTGGATCTTAACTGAGCTCACTTCAGAAGAGTGAAAATTTGGTGTACCGGTCCAAGTGGTTTTTCCCTTAACAGGGTTTCCACATTAAAAATCCATATGTTAATGTGTCTATGAGTCATTACTTTATTGTTTTGCATTTCACTTAAGTAAATCTGGATTGATCAGTATACACTAGTTATTTACTGTGTTTCAGTAAATAGAAATACTTCTTATTGGTAAACATACAGTAGAAGGTTTTACAAAGCATTCCAACAAGTAGTAATTTGGTATAAGTATTTCAAGGCATTCATCTTACAGGACTAAAGATAACTAGAGGTATAATTTTGTCGTACTAAGTTTGAAGGGTTGATTTAAGGATCAATTTTTGAGGCCACTAATTCAACCCCCCCCCTCAGTTATTACTAATAGATGGTACCCATAAATATGCACTAAAAGTATACTGGCCTTGTTAGAAGACCTAGCCCTGTTAGAAGCTAAATATTACACTAGTAAATTTTCCTGTTAAAGGAATACAAAACACTATTAAAGGTATACACTGAGCTCACTTCTCATACAATAAAAAATATGTCTCTATTACAATGTATATAAAAATGAACATAAAAAAGAATTTGCTATGCTTAGGTAGTTCTATTTGTAGCTCAAATTATCATCCATCTGATTCTGAATTCACAATGCATCCATTCATCTGTTCACATCTATTCCATACATCCCATCCACCATATCTACTTTTCTTCTCAAAAATCTCTTCACACACACACACACACACACACACACACACACACACATTTTACATATCCAGTTGCATTCCAAATACATCACAAAATAGAATCAACACTTATACAAAAAGTAAATACAAATTCAATGACTTTACATTACCAAAATATAGTTAATACACAATCCAAATCCAACTTAGCATGTTTGGCTTCCACGTCATGCTCCCTCAATCATCGCAACCTTTCAGTTGTCCTATATCACTGCAACTTTGCCTTTGCATGCCTTCAACATAATGTAACTTACTAAGATCAACTCCAAAACATAAGATACCTTAACTAAAGGTCATACATATCCCAAAATATCTTCCCCTAAGTTCACATGTCTTCATTCACCATGTACAGTGCTTCGCTAACCAAAACTGTACTCTTGTACCCTGTAAACTTACTTTTTGTACTTAGTCAATTTGCAATCCTTAACCCCAAAACTATGTTTCACACCAAGTGATCAGCCATAACAGATGTGTTTCCATAAATGAAAAACCTAATGTGTTCCTAAACACTCCTGAATGAGCCACTTGCCAACAATCTCTCCCTTTGACATTGATGGAAACACTTAATGAAAAATGACTAAGTGTCAATACCAAAAATAATATATTATTCTTCTTTATCTCCTTTATATTTTTACTATATTATCTTCTCTATCTGTCCTCTGCACATTTTTCATATCTTCTCTTCTCCTCCTTTGAAATTAATGACAAAGGTATACAAAAATGTAGAATTATAACAAAATTGATAAAACTGCTTACCCAAAAAATCTAGACCATCTTAAGCACATCTTGGAAAGAACTTTCCAAGATCTTTACTTCCTCCGTCCATGTCTTTACCAATATTTGACTCACATGAATCAGTCCATTTAGTACAAAAGAAGAGGTATCTACTACCTTTAGCTCTGTAGGCATGTTCTTAGTGAGAGATTTCTCTATTTTCTCCATGTCTAAATTATGTATCTCAAGAATTGATAACTTAGGAATAATTAAACTCTTTAGTATACCAAATCTAGACATAACTCTCCCTTTCTATGTATCTAACACACTCAACTTGTCCAATATTCCATGCACTTCTTTATCTAGCTCCATTACAGTGTGTGAGGAGGTCTCACAACTATGCATCAACTTGTCTAGGATCAACCTATTCTTTTCTATGATGTCCTCAATGTTATGAAGATGTCTGATAGGATTTACACAGTAATTGTATAATTTCCTTCCATGTGACTCACAACTCTTCGCTTCAGTCATTGTCTTTCCTAGTATGCCCAAGTCCCATGCAATAGACTTGCATACTTATTCCAACTTTTTCACTAATTATTTTTGCTCTTCCTTCTCTTCAGCGATCTTCTCTAAGGACTCATAGTGTCTATCAAAGTCATCCATTACCTTGTTCAATTTCTCTGCATTGTCCTTTCCTTGAAAAGTAAGAGGTATAGGTAGAAGTTTTTTGAAAGTATCAACTTTTCTTTACATTAACCTTGACTTTTTCTCACCTTTCTTCTCAGATCTCTCTTTTGCCTTTGCAAATGCAATCTAGGATAGCTTCATCAACTCATCCTCATCCATGATCTCAATTTCAGTGCTTAGAGTTCTATGTCCACTTGCCAACAATAAAGATGAAGAAATAGATACATGAGTTTCTTGTTTAACTTCTACTTTATTTATTGCTTCCTTAGCTTCCTCAACTTCACTCTCTTTGAGCTCTTCCTTCTCTGCCACTTTCAAATCAATGCTTCCTCCAATATTGTCTATATTCCCTTCAAAAGGGTCACTAGCATCCTGCAAAGTGTCCAAAGACATGGGCACACCAGTAACAATTAAATAAGGTTACTTCATAGTACTAGAAAATTGGCTGTCATCTACAACTTCTGATGAATCAAGTTTTACTTTAGCTACCCTTGATGACTCACCTTTTATAATAGTTTTATAATTAGTAGCCTTGGGAGGTGAGGACTTCTGAAGTTCAATCCCCATAAGAACCTTGTCTACTTCCTTTTGTGTTTCCTCAATCACTTCATTATATTTTCTCCCCATTATCTTCACCAATCTTGACTTAGCTCTCAACAAAGGTTTTATAGCATTCAATATTCTTTCCATCTCTTTAACAAAAAAAAAGTAACATATCTTCTATAGCTTGTGTTCTAATTGTTTCATCTTCAATTTGGGATAACTATTTTCTTAAATCTAACTTCTCATAAAGATCCTCAGGTATACTGCCTTCAACTTCTAACAAGTTCTTCTTAAAAACAAGTAAATGATTTATTACCATGTCATCAATTAAAATTTGATCAAATGCATCATACCTCTCATAGTATCTAGTCAATGAGATAAGCTTTCCCTTCTCAATGATTCTCTTCTCCAGTATCTTCATATCAGGTTTCCAAAGTTGTCTTACCTATGTTCTATTCTCTTCTACTTTCTTCTCCTATGTTTTCTCCTTAACAAATTTTATCCTTTGTTTCTTAGGTGGAGAGTCATGTTTAGTGGATCCATTGGTTCTCTTAGGAAACTCCTTTGGTTTCTCTTTCTGTGATGTCCTTTTAGGTGGTGTAGGTGTATTTTTAGGTACATCAACTATATTGGGAGGTGTACTGATAACTTTATCTATCTTTGGAGGTGGAAGGGATGCAAGATTAGTGCTTGTCAAGCTAGAAACACCTTGTCTCATCTTATTCCTTACCTCTTTCATCTCCTCCATTGAAATACTAGCCTTGGCTGCTAGATTATCTACCGCATTTTCCACTTTCCTCTTCCTTGTAGCTCGAGTATGTTCTTCCCTTATCTTCACTTTCTTCTCTTCATAGGTGCCCCATCTTTCTTCATATGCATCCATTGCTGAGGATAGTATGTGTTCAACTTGCATAGTCAAAACCTCACGAGTTCATATCCCAAAGGATAACACCATTTATTTCTAGGTTTAATTGTCTCAAAGAAAGCACAATTAGTTTCAACCATGAAATAGATTGTATCCTTATACTGTTCTACCAAATCCTTAGGCATCCTCATTCTTTATCTCACATGACTTTGCAAAATCTTAATCATATCAAATAGTTCACCATCAACCCATGTACTATTCTATCTTCTATAACTCTATGTAATCTGAATTCTAGTGGGTTCACTATCCTTCCAAGCTCTAGGGTGCATACCAAGAAATCTATGTATAATGTGGATGTACATGTGTACCAATAGAGACCCAAACCTGAATGCCTTAGACTTATCCTTCTTAATCTACTTCACATTCTCCAAAAAATGTTGTGCAAGTACTTCACAAAGGTTGTACTTAACATTTTATTTTACCATTTTATAAGACATCATGATTACTCTTGCAGATACCTAGTTAGGTCGGCTGTTGTAATGTAGTTTATATCGAAGAACCATGGAAACTAGTCTGACCTCTTGCTAAAATATGTCTCTAATGGTCATTGCTCTCTTATCCCATCATGAATGCATTAGGGTTTCCAACTATTTCTTTTTGTTCTTCTTTGCAATAGGTCTGAATCCAAAATTATCCAAACTTGTTATACCATGAATCAAGTCACTGCATATCTTCATTGGTTTATCTCCGATCCAAATAAATTGGTCGTGTAGTCTGCTCAGAATGATTTTGATCCAGTCCTCTTTGTCAAATTCATAGAGTTTCATCATTATCATGACATTGAGATTCTCAATATGTGTGAACTCTCTTTCCATTTTCCATCTGCTCCAATCATGTCCTTCATCTCCTTATAGATCTCAAAGTCTCCCAAAGACTCATACTTGTGCATGTGAAATTGTGTACCTATTCTTGTAGCTACAAACACACACTTCAATGAACCATTATGAGGTTAGCATATTAGAAAATGAAAACATCAGAAATACTGAAATGCCTAAGGCTAACCAACATTGGCTCATTGCCTTCTAGTAGGCAAGATTTTGAATCTTTCTCTCAGGTCATTGCAAGAAACAGTGACTACACCAGATCCTAAACAAAGTATTTGAAAGATAAATGAAATGATTAATCTATATGATATGAAAATGCAATGTTTTTATTATTTTCAAAGCCCAAATTGAAAATGCTCTAGATTATGAAGTTTGCAATGCAACTAAAAACAATTAACAAATCTAAGTAATTGAAACTAAGAATGCAAAATGCTTGAATGCTAGAAACAATATAATAACGATAGCTAAAACTAGGATTCATTGTGAAGGAAATGAATCTCTCTTTTATAGAAAATCTCTCCCAATATTGACGGTTGAGATTAGAGGAAATGAGTGGCTCAGATTTGATTTGAGGAAGCACAATCCATGTGCAAGCAATTTGATTGGTTGAAAGATTCAGTCTTTTTGGAAACTTCCAAAATCATTTTTCAGTTAACAACTTTGTTTCCAAAATGATAAATAGATAATAATTAAGTTAACTGAATAAAACAAATTTGTTTCCAAAATTAGAAAAGATAAGATTAAATCAATTGAATAAAACAAATTTATTTCCAAAATGAGAAAAGATTAGATTAAATCAACTGAATAAAACAGATTTATTTTGAATTGAGAAAATATAAGATTAAATCAATTGAATAAAACATATTTATTTCCAAAAATCAGTTGATGACATCATATGCATTTTTAAAGATTTAATTGATTTAAGTGCATATTTTATTTCAAAAATCATGACATCATATGCATTTTTAAAGATTTAATTGATTTTAAATGCATATTTTTTTTCAAAAATCAGTTGATGACATCATATGCATTTTTAAAGATTTAATTGATTTTAAATGCATATTTTGTTTTTATTAATTAATTTAATTCCTTTTTGAATTTATTTCCAATTTAGTAATTTTATTTAATTAATATATTAGAATATCAATTAAATAATCAACTTAAGTTTTATTTACCAATGTATTATGATTTCTAGAATTAGTTAATTAATCAAGTGTGATAATTGATTAGGACCTAGGGTTCAGGTCAGATTATCTTGAATTTGATGAATTGCCTATTTGGTTTAGGACTTAGGGTTTATAAAGATTATGGTTTCTTGATATAAGACTGAGATTAGGGGTCTAGGGTTTAGGTGACCACTTTTAGGTCATTACATTTTCTCCTCTTTGAATTGATGTGTGATCAACGCATTGATTCAAAGACTTGTTAGCGAGAAGACCGAGAACAGTTTGATTTGAAGTGATGAAACTATTCTTTTGAAGAAGGCTGAATTAGAGCTTGATTGGACAGAGATTGATTAAAAGATATAAACAGAATAATCAGTTTGATTTGAAGCGATGAAACTGAACATCTGTCAAGAACTTTTAAACCTTTTGATTGGTTTGAATGAATAACTAGTTTGATTTGAAGCGATGAAACTGATTACCATTAAGAGATTTTATTAGCAAGAAAATTGACTTGATTTGAAGCGATGAAGCCAATTTGATCAATGTGTCTGGTTTCAATAATGAATAGCTTGCATAAGACCGATCTTGTCTGGTTTTGAGTGTATTCATCACTGTATAAGACCATTGATTAGGTTGCCTTTGATTTTAAGATGATCTCAACTTGATTTGATGTGATGAAGCTGAGATGCCCCAATGTGATCTTGCTTGATAATTAACACTTTGGTTCTTTTGAGAATCCTCCTAGCTTGAAACCGATCCATAGTCATAGTCTTGGGGAAATCAAATCATCTTTGTCCTGGCATTATGAGTCAAGTCAGTTATCTTCAATTAGAGTTTTTTACCATGGGGCATGGGTCCCCACATCTGATCACATCTTTAGATTACACCAGAGTCAGTAATCTTTTCATTTCTGAAGGACAACTCGGTACTGATGCAAATAGGTGTTTCTCAGCACCCTAATCAAAAGTATTCACCTAAACCCTAGACCCCTAAGTGCGTGTGAAATTGTGTACATGTTCCTGCAGCTTCAAACACACACTTCAATGAACCATTATGAGGTTAGCATATTATAAAATGACAACATAAAAAAGACTGAAATGCCTAAGGCTAACTAACATCGGCTCATTGCCTTCTAGTAGGCATGAGTTTGAATCTTGCTCTCAGGTCATTGCGAGAAATAGTGACTACACAAGATACTAAACGAAGGATTTGAAAGCTAAATGAAATGATTAATCTATATGATATGCAAATGCAATATTTTTGTTCTTTTCAAAGCCCAAATTGAAAATACTCTAGATTATGAAGTTTGTAATGCAACTAAAAACAATTAACAAATCTAAGTAATTGAAATTAAGAATGCAAAATGCTTGAATGCTAAAAAGAGTGAATAATGATAGCTAAAACTGTGATCCTTTGTGAAGGAAATTAAGCTCTCTTTTATAGAAAATCTCTCCCAAAATCGACGGTCGAGATTAGAGGAAATGAGTGGCCCAGATTCTATTTGAGGAAGCACAATCCATGTGCAAGCAATTTGATTGGTCGAAAGATTCAGTCTTTTTGGAAACTTCCAAAATCATTTTTTGTTAACAACTTTGTTTCCAAAATGATAAATAGATAATAATTAAGTTATCTGAATAAAACAAATTTGTTTCCAAAATGAGAAAAGATAAGATTAAATCAATTGAATAAAATAGATTTACTTCCAAAATGAGAAAAGATAAGATTAAATCAACTGAATAAAACATATTTATTTCCAATTGAGAAAATATAAGATTAAATCAATTTAATAAAACATATTTATTTCCAAAAATCATTGATGACATCATATGCATTTTTAAAGATTTAATTGATTTAAATGCATATTTTAATTAAAAAATTAGTTGATGACATCATATGCATTTTTAAAGATTTAATTGTTTTTAAATGCATATTTTGTTTCAAAAATCAGTTGATGACATCATATGCATTTTTAAAGTTTTAATTGATTTTAAATGCATGTTTTGTTTTTATTAATTAATTTAATTCCTTTTTGAATTTTATTCTCAATTTAATAATTTTATTTAATTAATATGTTAGACTATCAATTAAATAATAAGCTTAAGGTTTATTTGCCAATGTATTATGATTTCTGGAATTAGTTAATTAATCAAGTGTGATAATTGATTAGGTTCTAGGGTTCAGGTTAGATTAGCTTGAATTTGATGAATTGCCTATTTGGTTTAGGACTTAGGGTTTATCAAGATTAGGGTTTCTTCATATGAGACTAAGATTAGGGGTCTAGGGTTTAGGTGACCACTTCTAGGTCACTACAATACTTACAGTGAATGTAAGCCCAAATTTCTTTGACATGCAGAATCCCGTAGGGTGTTTGCAAAAATACACCTTTAGGATCATCTTCGATGGATTTAAATGAAGGTTTCTTAAATTTGTATCTAGGCCTTTTGACAAGATCAAAAATCAATGGAGTATCCATAACCAAACTTCACAAATAATCAAAAAATACCTCTTCTATGATGAATCTGTGAAACTCTACTTCATCCAGTTGCACAATACACTAGCTTCTCTACTCTTCTGCTCAAATATTTGTTCTTCTTTGGTTCTCCTTATTTTAATGATGATTATATAAGTTCCTTTGATTGACCTTATACTTTGTTATGTAAAGAAATGACACAGTTCCCCATGAACTCATCTCTACACATGATCCAGTCAACTAATAATCTGGAAATCATAGGATATGTCTTGCAGAGCTATGCGATCATAGATATATGATCCATAACATTTCTACATACTCTCCCTAAGCTTGCAAAAGATTAATATCCATAAGTAGGGGCTGGATAGATATGTGATGTTTCTTTCTGTTTCTCCCCCTAAGGCCATGCTTGGCCATGTAGGTTGATGTAGCAATGTTAGCATCAGAAAAAGAGTCAGTAGCATCTATTGATTCTCCCTAAACATTTTCCTCACTGAGTTATTTCACCTTCCATATCTTATCACTGTTAATATATCCTTCTTTTTTGAAATGACTGTTAAATTCATCTTCAATACTTTTAACATCACCAATATTATTCTTTGCATCAATAGGTGGAGGACAACTTTTTTTCTTATTTCTATTGTATCTGTAAAACTTTTCTATGTCCTAGATTATGAAATTTTTAGCATGTAGGAGGTGGTCTTCTCTGATTAATCTACAACTTACTATAATTTGCGATATGCCCAAAGTTATTACATTTGTAACATGTGATCTTACATGTTGTTCCTTCTCTAGTGTAATCTTTCTTTATTTTTGATTGATTAGGCTTCTTGCATTCCACCTTCTTGACTCCAAATGCATGACAATTGAAACAATGGCCATACAAATATTTGTAAGGAATTTTACCTTTGCAGTCTCTCTTCATGTGTCCAATCTTGTTGCATCCAAAACATCTACCTCTAAAAGGTCTGATATGATCTTTTGTTCCTTCAAGAGTAGGTATTTCTTCATCAGTCCTCACTTTAAATTTTTCTTCTTGAGTCTTTGAACATTTAGCTTCATTGAGGCCAACTCCATGCATGCCTCCTTTAGGTTTCTTTCTATCTCCTTCTCATCAATCTTATTACTAGTCATATGAAGTTTTTCAATATCTTTCTTAGCCACAGTAAGTTCTCCCTTTATGCTTTGGTTATATTTCTCTAATTCCATATATTTGTTCTTATAGTCATCAAGTTCAATCTGCATTTGTCCCATTTTAATATTAGCATCTTTTAAGGTTTCTTCAATTTTGTTTTTGTCATCCTTTACCTGTTTAATCTCTTTAGTTATTTCAAAAGAAATAGTCTCATGATCAAGCTTCAAAGTATCTTTATCTTGTTCAAGCTATTATTTGATATGAAGTATCATTGTCTGAATCCTCTTTTATCTTATCCATAAGATCTTTTCTTTGACTCCTGGATAGTTCAAGTTGTTCTTTCAACTTTTGAATGAAACCCTCTTCTCTTCTCAATTTGAATTTCAAGTCACCATTCTCTGCTTTAGCCTTATCATGGTCTTCAAGTGATGCTTCAAAGTTTTCTTCCAAACTTTTAGAATATATCTTGATCTCCCTTAAGTTTTTAGACTTTCTCTCCAAGGGCCAATAGCTTTGATACCAATTGTTAGGATTAAGTAATACTCAGAGGAGGGGTGAATCAATATTACAAAACTTTAAACTTAAACTTAATAAATTTCAACTTAACCATATAATTACATAAATGAAAAGAACATAAATGCAAAATACATAACTCATAACACCAAGAATTTTTTCTTGAGGAAACCCTGGCCAAGGGAAAACCCCGATGGGGATGGTACCCACAAATATGCACTAAAAGTATACTATCCCTGTTAGGAGACCTAGCCCCATCAGGAGCTGAATATTACATTAGTAAATTTCCCTGTTAAAGGAATGCAAAAACTTGTTAAAGGTATACACTAATCCCACTGCTCATACAATCATAAATATGTCTCTGTTATAATGTATATCAAAATGAACATAATTAAGCATTTGTCATGCTTAGGTAGTTCCATTTGTAGCTCACATCATCATCTATCTAATTCTAACATCAAAATGCATCCATTCATTTTTTTGCATCTATTCCATACATCACATCTATCATATCTACTTCGCTTCTTAAAAATCTCTTCATATATATACATTTTACATATCCAATTGACTTCCAAATACATCACAAAATAGAATAAACACTTTAAAAAAAAGTAAATACAAATTTGGTGACTTTACATTACCAAAATAGAGATAATACACAACCCAAATCCAACTTAGCACATTTGGATTCCACTTCATACTCCTCAATCATCACAACCTTTCATCTTTCCTATATCACTGCAACTTTGTCTTTGCATGCCTTCAACATACTGTAACTTACTGCGATCAACTCTAGAACATAAGTGACCTTATCTGAAGGCCATAAATATCTCAAAATATCTTCCTCTAAGCTTTCATGTCTTCATTCACCATATACAGTGCTTCATTGACCAATACTATACTCATGTACCGTGCAAACCTACTTTCTGGACTTAGCCAATTTGCAAGCCTTAACCCCAAAATTGTGTTTCACACCAAGCGATCAGCCATAACATATGTGTTTCCATAAATGAAAACCCTAATGTTTTCCTGAATACTCCTAAATGATCCACTTGCCAACAAATTTTGAGTACCTTAGAGGTAAGCTAGCGGTTATGAGCCTACCTAAACAAACTAAGATGTTTTAGGTGCATCAATTCAATGAATTATTTCCCTGTCTTTCACTGTGGATTGATGACCAGGGGATTTATCCTTAGGGGGAGTAGTCAGACAGAGAAGAAGACAATCACAACAGATGATGTATTGGGATTATTGCACCTTTGGCATTATTTTCAAAGGGGGAGAAGAGAAGAATTAAGTAAACATGTTTGGGAGAAGAGCAGAGAATTACTTGAGGTCAGAGAACAGAAAAGTCATATCAGCTAAGGGGGAGCAATTTGTTTTTAATATCTAGATGATTACTTGGTATTGTTACTATTTCCATCAATTCCAAAGGGGGAAATGCTGGCATGACTAATGTAGTGTTTTATATTTAGCTAATGATAGGTTGATCAGTTATGATGTTGTCATTGATGTCAACTTAGTATTTTTTGGTTGATTGTGTACCTACTTTGCTAATGTATGTTTAAGAGAATGAATTATGAGTTGTAGAGAGAATTGGAGTGTGTGATCATACAAAACAACTAAGTGATGTCTCTAGATGCTATATCTACAACCACAAAGATTTATTTTATGTATTGAGTGAGTTATGATTGGTAGAAGGTTGACAAGTTAACAAGAAGAACAAGATGTTGCACAAGAAGCATGATTTGATGATTTTTTCAACAATGTTTGGATTCAGATGTTGTGGTCATAATATGTGTATCTTGGATATTTCATGAGGTTGTGCTTGTGACCACATCATGTTTTTATGATCATAAGGCAAAGTTTCAAGTGACAAAAGGTTTCTCAACAAAGAGTTACAGGCGTTCTTTAGAACAGTCTGTTAGATCCTTGACCAGTGTGATGCACTGTGTTTACGATGAGTGTTTATGTGTTTGAGGGATCATGGTGTTGTTGCTAATCAATGAGGATTGATGAGTTGGCATATGTGTGATAATTTGTGATCAGAGTTATTGGAGGTTGTGCAAGAACATTGAAGAATGTATTTTGGCTTGAATTTTCTTTGTCAAATCTATGTGTGATGAAATAGAAGGCCGACCAAAGTTTGTTAGAAAGTGTTCTAGAATGTTAACATGTTTTAGATCTTTCTCATTGAGTGGGAAATATTGTAAAATGTTTTGTAAGGTGGTTATTTGTCCTAATGTACTTGCATTCTATAAATATGTAAAATGATGAAATAGACAAGTAGAGATCATGGATGTAGAGGTGCGATTGAGAAGAAGAAGAGAGAAGTGTGTATGCATGTGTAGTAGAGATTGAGCTTGAATTGGATTTGTAATAGAAAAGAAAGTGCTATTTTCTAAGCTTATTTACTTGTTCATCCCTAATAGCTTCATCAAGCTAAATCCCTTAATTGGGTAGATCCTAATAGGTCTAAATTGTAAATCCTTTAACTAGGTGAATCTTTAATTAGGGTTTGAAATAATTTAACTAGGTTACTCCTAAGAGGATAAATATCCTAATAGGGCTAGAGATAATTCCCTTGACTGGGTGATTCCTAACAGGGTATTTCTCTTAATCGAGCATTATTGTAAGCTTTTAATATGGATAATATTTTAATCAGGTGTGCTTTAGAAGAGTCCAAATTTTAGCGGGTGCCATCCCCACACATAGTTTTTCCCAATTGGGTTTTCGTGAGAAAAAATTTGGTGTTATTGTGTTGTATGATTGTGGATATTTATTCTTATTGCTTAAGATTTTTATGCAATGAGTGTTTATTGATGTAAGTGGTTGAATGGTTAATGAAAAGTTAGAATTATTAGATTACTGATTCACCCCCTCTTAGTAATATTGGACCTGATAATACTAACACCTTTGGATGAATAAAAAGATAAAATAAAGGATGTGTCTTCTAGTGAAAACCTTTCTAAGGAACTGGAAGAGGGAGAAGTTGAATTTCTTTTCAGGTCCTTACCACCAAAAAATTCATCGATCCTTATCGAAGACACACTATAAGTCAACCATGGAATAACTGAGGATCCTAGGATCACATTCATAGCAACATCTCTTAGTGATAAAGAAAAGAAATACATGACTAAGTTCCTCTAAAAAGCACAAAAGAACTTTTCTTGGTCCTACAAAGACATGCTCAAACTAGAACCTGATCTGGTTGTAAACCACCTTGCAGTAGATCCTAAAGCCAAAATAGTCAAACATGAAATTATGCAAGATGCATCGATGAGTGGAATTATTACTCAAAGTAGAGTTACATAAACTGTTGGATTTTTCATTCATACAACCCATAGAATATCCTGAATTGGTCTCTAATATTGTACCAGTACAGAAAGCTAGTGGGGGTATCTACATATGTTCAAATTTTAGAGACCTCAAATTAGCATGTCCAAAGGATGATTTTCTACTTCCTAACATAGAAATCATAGTGGATTTTATGACATGATATGAGATGTTATCAATTATGGATGGGTTTTCAAGATATAATCAAATACAAATTGTAGCATAACATCAACATAAAATGGAATTTACTATGCCTTGGGGAACTTTTTGTTACTAGGTAATGCTATTTGGACTAAAAATGCCAGAGCTACCTATCAACACTCAATGAAAACCATCTTTCATGACCTCCTACATGAAATAATGGAGGATTATGTGTATGACATCTTGGGAAAATAAAAAACAAGAGAATCACATATTACCGTCCTTACCATAATTTTTGACAAACTAGAGAAATATGAGGTGTGACTGAATCCCAATAAATGTGTCTTTGGAGTAAAGCCAGGTAATCGATAAAAGTAATTTGGTAAGAGAATTATTTTCTACATTTATAACCATTGTAAATCCTAATTGAGAAAAAGGTATAAATAGACCATATCGCATATTATTTTTTACTTACCGTTTATAAAGAGAAAATTAAGCAAGTTACAGAGTTGAGCCTTCTAGCGAATTTGAGAAAGTATTAAGGTAGTTCTATTCCATTCTAAGATCTTTCAACAATATTTGAAGTTATTTATACTTTTGACATAGTTGTGTAAATAGAAGCTGAGTCGTAGTAATCAAAATCCTATTTCTTATGAGCATTGTTGAATCTGGAAGTAATGGCACCAAAGGCTAGAAACCTAGTTGTTATTGATACATTTGATCCTATCAATAAGAAGTATCAGATTTACCCCACTAAGGCCACAAAAATTGATATGATGGAATCTCTCTCATCTATGTTGGAAAGGGTTATCCTAATTGAAGATATTCGAGCCTTTATTCACTGTAAGATTGAGGAAATTTGCAAAGCTGAGATTGATAATTCATTTCAGAAGTTGTGTGCAAATGGGAAGTTGAAGGATGACCACACTCATCTAGATAAATGTTTTTTGACTCATACCCTGCATCTATTGAGGGTATTCAAGACTTAATGGATCAAGATGGTGCTTAGTCAAGTTCATGATCAATTTATGTGGCTTGATCAACCAGTCAAAATCACTAAGGACGTTCTCCACATTGTAATTGGTTACCCAATCAGTGATAGAACAAAGGCCATCAAGAAGATTGATAATAAAAAGCTAAGTGAGATAACTAAGGTACAATGGGATGGAAGAGGTTTGAGGATATCAAATTTGGAAGATCCTAAATTAATATTTGCATGTAATATAATATCATATCGAGTCTTCCTGTCTTCCCAAGTTGATAGTGTACCATGTGGTGCAGTAGATCTGGCATATAAGATTGTGAAGATAGGAATGCAGATTGATTTATTTGAGGTTTTTTTGAAGCATCTTGATGATAAAATGAATACCATATGGAAATCCAAGACCAATACACTGAAGTTTGGATCATTGTTGGTAAGCATATTTTTCTATTTTCAGAACTTATTTCCATCTATTGGAAATGTAACATGGAGTACAAATAAGCATGTTATTCATCAGATAAATAATTACATTATGAGCTTAGGAGATAACTTTGATATGGTAATGAATGAGTATTTCTCAAAGTTTAAAACTAGAATGCATAAAGGTATAGGATTCCACCTAAACTAGTAGAGAAGTATGAAGACACTATATGTTTTGAGTTCGACACTAACACATGCATTATTGAGGCTGTTGAGCCTATATCTTCTTGGATACAACCAATCAGATATAAAATAGATATTTATATTGCTTCACATCAAATTGAAGCATTACTAGCTAATCCTAATGACAAAAGAGCTAAACTCTATGGAACCTTTGAGGAAATGAAAGAGATAATTAAGCAAGAAATATTAATTCCCAAAGCACAAAAGAAATCAAGAAAAATTATTGCTGATTTGACTGAGAATATTGGAGTTAACTCTAAGGAAGATACCCAAGAACCATCTACTAACAAAGAGAAGAAATCAAAAGTGATGAAAGAATCACCGAGTGTTAGAGGTACAAGGAGAACTACAAGATCTTATATTACACCGAGAGGACAGAATAAACCCAAAGTTGAGCTACCGAGAACCTGAACCTATGTTAGAGGGAAGAAGACAACAAATAAACCAAGGAGAAAGCTAAAGATAACACTATACAATGAGACTGAACTGAAGATTTGAGAAAATTCAAACTTGTGGAAAACAAACCCCTAGCATCATAGAGTCTAGATGAAATGATAGACACACTAAAGAAGTATGGAACATTTAGAGGAATGAGGTATGTAAAGTATAATACACAGAGTGAAGAGAACAAGGTAAAAATTAAAGATGCAATTGTTTACCCCTTACACAAATTAAGATACACACCTCTTGAAGTTGTCAAATTATTACCTATTGAGTTATATAACAAGATAGATGCAAGATGAAAATATGTAATGAATGCTAGGAAACAAATCAGAGAAAGATCTCTCATACTAACTATACCAGAACTATCTATAGCTAAAATTGAAGAGACATTAAAGAAATACTCCAAACGATTCCTTGTAAAAGGTAGATCTTTAAGGATTATGATAAGATAATTGGAGCTAGTACAGTTAGAAATCAATGATAAATGGAGAGAAATTTTTAACATCAAGTAACTAAATCACAAGCAGGACAAGAAAAGGATAATCAAACTAATGAAATTGTGAAGGATGATCAAGGTAAGACTCATCCTATTGATTTTACAATTGAAACCGATGAAGTTTTTATTGAAGATATTAATGACAAGGATCTAGAAAATGAGGTATCACAAGATGAAGATGTTATGGCCACCAAGGAAACATATATAGAACCAATGGATATAAATGATAAGGCTACTACTGATACAATCATACAAGTTGTACTAAAACAAGTACAAGACTATCCCACAAATGAAGGTGATATTTCTATAGTTTCTATGGATACATAAGAGATGGCTACCAAACCCCAAAAGGAAATAAAACATAATACAACCAAGGAGCCTAAGGATACTGAGACCACTAAGAAATAAAAAAATGAGTCAGTTCCCTCTACTGACAATTAAGGATAGCAACAAGCACAAGTAAATGACACACCTAAAGACCAAACCACTGAGAAGACATATGAAACAAAGAAGGCAGAGAAACAAGAAGTAAAGAACCAAAATGAAGAAACACACGAAAAGAAAGAAGAGACACAAGACAATAAGGAAGAGATACAAGGGAAGAAGGAAGAGACACACAAGAACAAAGAAGAGAAGAAGAAGGAGAAACATACTGAGTCATAAAAAGGAAAGAAAGAAGATAAGATTGATGTAAGCATTATTGGCACTACCAAGACTACACTTGATTAATTAAAGGTATCATGTTCCCCAAAGCCTTCTAAAATTGAAAGTATGCTAGTAAAGAAGAAGAAATAAAAGAAGAGAGCATGCAGATATGAGACAATCGATTGTCATACCCAAGGTAGACCTATCTACTATGAGTTTTGATGAAATGTCTGAGTATGGAGAATTGTCGCAACTTAAGGTAGTACAAGATAAATTATTTCAAAAGAAAAAGAAGACTGATGTATTAGAAAGTGTTAAGGATGTAATATAGGAGATTATCCTGGATGCCACTGTTGATGAAACTATCAGTTTCATTATTCAAGTAGAAGGAATAGTCCAAAAATTCCAAAATCTGAATCAAGTCACTACTAACTATATGATGAAGGTTCATGCAAAGAAGATGGAGCTAAAAATTATTGAAACCATTCTGAACAACATTGCAATAGATTAAGGTATCAGTTTCTGAGGCCTCTATATATATTGACACTAAATTATTTTATATTCTTTCAATATTTTAGAAAATTTGTTTTGTTTCCCAAATCACCAAGGATATAAGGCAGAAAGATGAGTTTATTAAGACTAAGCTGACCGAGCAGCTGAAAAGTATAACTACCGAGCCTGGCTCACTACAAGTTTACTACTCAAGGTTGAAACATTTGATGGAAATGAAACAAGAGCTTAGATGAGAATAAAATAAGTTAAGGATGGAACTTATTGAGTTGCAAGCACTTTTTATTCCCCACATTGAACCAATGCAAATGCATTTGAAGAAGGCCAAGGATTTGGTCAATACTCCCGATGATAATTCACTGGATACCAACATTGGATTGGAAACTAATGTTGATTCTTAAATTTTTGTACTTTACACACTTAAAGAAGCATGGGAGTCATCCCTAGATGATGTAAAGAAGAGGTATGCACATGTTTTTGTTGTAATCTGACTAAAGGATAAGGATACATAAGTTTTTTTTGGCATATTTGTCAAAAAGGGAGATATGTATTATATAAGTACAAAGGGGGATATATGTGGATATAAGTATATAAGGGAGATATAAGTATACAAATTTTTAGGAGTATTATCCCAGGGGGAGTTTTGAGTTTTGGAAGTTTTGAGAGTTTTTGTAAAATTTTGATGACTTTGAAGTTTTTGTCAAAATGCCCAACTAATGTCAAATGGGAGATTGTTACTCCTACTTGAGTTATTATGTTGCCATTAGTTTTTTGAAATTCATATTGTTCATAAGAGATATTAGGTAAATTGCAAAGAGATAGTCAATAAAGAAATACAGGCATGCACCGAGTACATACATACACCAAGCAGAGACATACACCAAACATAGACTTGCACCAAGAAGAGACATGCATCGAGAAGAGACATGCACCAAGAAAAGATAGTTATCGAGTGAGTCAATTACTAAGTAAGTCACTGAGAAATGATAGTTACTAAATTGAGCACACTATTTCATCAAGCAAGAACAAAGTATGTTACTTAGTTTCACAGAGCCGACATAATCATTCAATGTAAATACATTAAATCTAGACACCGAGCACTGGATGTTTTACAGAATCCAAGGTGAGCTTTTATTATAACATTAAGATTACAAAAAGAAGATTATACATGATCATGAGGCAGATCCACCAATGAAAATAAAGAAGGAATAATACATTGGAAGAATAACCAATATTGCGCCACTTAATCTCCACCGTTGAGACATGAAGCCCTAGATCTTTGTTAACCTCCTGGAAATCATATAAAAGATCAGAAAAAAAATACAAAATATGATGAGATGATGAGAAGTGTGTATGAAGTGGATTTAATAAGTGAAGGAGATATATGTAGTGTAAAGAAGAGTTTAAGTTATTGAGCTACCGAATACATTTTGAGGTAAAAAAGTTAGTGAGCACAATGAGTCTGAACAACATTTTGTCAGCACACTTATACAAACATTTTGAAATAAGTTTTTTTGTATTAGGAGTAGTACAAATCCCATTACTAGGTAGGCCCTAACAAGTCTTATATTTCAAATCCTTTAACATGGTACATCTCTCAGATTAGAGATTCTAAAATCTTTTCACAAGGTAGATTGAATAAGTCTTTTTATACTCCTAACAGGGAAAGCTATCAGAAATAGCTAACATTGTAGCTCTAACTAAGTACCCTTTTTTTTTTGTAGTAGTGAAGGTTATGGGTCTCATCCCCACCATAGTTTCTTCCTTTAACAAAGGATTTTTTTGTGACCAAAGATCTCGGTGTTATGAGTTATGTTTACATGTTTTAGCTTATACGCTTCACTTTAACTACTTGCAAGATATTAGTTTGAGTATATGATCAGATTGTAGGTTTAAAAGTATTATTGATACTGATTCACCCCTCCCCTCTTATTACTTAACTTTCCATTGTTAATCCAACACTGTTAGCTATCAGGGACTCAGAGAGATAAATGACCTTCCATACCTTTCAGAATGATTGGAGAATACATCAACTTCCTCGACTACATAATGATTGCCCCTTCTTGTGAGTTCTTGATTGTTGGTTAGTTGAAATAATCATGAAAAATTTGCTTCAGAATGCAAGTGTATGTCATTTTTTGACTTCTCAACTATATCAAGTTGTACATCTTTCAAAGCACAATCTTTTCAAATCTTGGGGAAAGTACATATCTTAAATGGAAAGTGTGACGAAGTAAATTACTGAGGTAATAACACAATTTTGGAAATAAAAAATTATTATTAGTTGTCACCAAAAATAAATGAGCTTGAAATATTTGCCTAAAAATAAAAGGTGGTGACACTTTCAATTCAATCTTCCCCATAATGATAGCTAAAAAAGAGGATTTTCTCAGGATGGTGCTCCCTGCAAATGGCTAACTTCTATATGATGAGTCAATGCCTATTGTTCAACTTGACCTAAATTGGCCTCAGAGGGAATAAGAAGACATTGTTTCTTAGCTACTCTCAGTTGCATGGAAGGATAAAACTAGCTACGCAAAGTATTGAAGGGTGACCTTTGTATTTGAAGAAGAAAGGTGAGTTGAGATCCATAACCTCTTCATGGAAATGCAGCTTGATGCAACTGGGAATCTTGCACCCTGTTGGCTAACAGATTTGTTCTCTTTATAAACTGATAATTATCCTCCAACTCTATGCCTCTGAAAACAAATCGTTTACACAACAGTAGGGCAAGCATTTACTTTGCTTCCCTCTGAATTTTATAAAAAGGTACAGCTCCCTTTATAAAATATTCAATGAATGGAAAATGCAATTTAACTTATAAGCTTTTAACTGAAAAGCAGTAAAAGATCTCTCAGCCATTCCTAGACGGATGAGGTAGAACAATAG
>MU223738.1:3760827-3804657 GCA_018584345.1 Thuja plicata
GGCCTTAGCATCACGGTTTTCACATAGGTCCATTCCTGAATCCCCAATTAGTACCATGGTCAACTTTCCTGCACACTCATTGCACACATCAGTAGGTCCAATAAATCAATACATAAAAATAATAGAACACATAATGTAAGTTGAACACACATTCACTCACACTTGCATCAAATATTATTGGACTTAACAATATCTGCATCTATTCCACATGCATAAACATAACTTTTAATAAATTTGCATCTTGATAATATCTAACATCCTCATACTAACCCAATATACAAGGCCATCAAAACTAAGTTCTATAGGGAAATCTTCATCACTAACATAGAGTATTATATAGATTTTCCGATTACCTAATCAGGTGTTTGTATACAAGCAAAGGTTTCCACGGATCCATAAAGTAATACATGTGTCCCAAAGGTCTGACTATAGTAAAATTAGTATTGACTGGAGAGCATATAAAATGAGAAATAGTGTTTAAGATTAAGTCAGACTGGGGGTAGGCCTCACAGAAACAAACTAGAAGAAGTTTTAAAAGAAAATCTTATTCAGCAAAAGGAAAGTTGGATCTTGTACATACAGATCTGTGTGGTCCAAAAAGAGCAAGATCCTATTATGGTGAAAGGTATTTTATAATTTTTGTTGATGAATTAGAATGATGTGGGTTACATATTTAAGAGAGAATTCCAAGGCATTTGACAAATTTCAAGATATTCAAAGCAAATGTTGATAATGAATCAGGTTTGAAGATAAAATGTTTGAGATCAAATAGAGGTGGTGAGTTTACTTCAGACTTATTTAATACCTACTACGAAGAGCATGGAATATTTAGATAGACATATGCTCCTAGGACATCACTACAAAATGGGATAGCAGAGCAAAGAAACAAAACAATATTAGATTCTTCCAGAACTATGTTATTGGAAGGAAATGTATCACATGTTCATTGGAGAGAAGTTGTTGGTACTGCAGTGTACACCTTAAATGGAATTTAGAATAGAGAAGGCACAAGTAAGAATCCTTATGAATTATGGTTTTATCATACTCCTACTATAAAATATTTTAGAATATTTGGAATTAAATGCTATATCAAAAGAGATGATGAGATAGGGAAGTTTGATACTAGAAGTGATGAAGGCATCTTACTTGGTTATTCTACTAAGAGAAAATCATATAAATTTTTCAATATAAGATTGAGGAAGTTGATTGAAAGAGCTAATGTGAGGATATACAAAAAATTTTAGATTCAAGAAAAAATGTATGACTGTGGACAAATTGCAGAGATAAAAGAGGCCACTATTGATCCTACAGAACCTTAGGAGATTGATGATGAGATTGAAGATGAATCAATTGAGCTTACTAAGACTCCTAAGACTCCAAGGTATGTTAAGAAGAACCATCCTGAAAATCAAATCATTGGTAATGCAAGTAAAGGACTGATGACAAGCTCTAAAGTAAGAGATGAAATTTGTTTGATTCCTCAATTTGAACCAAAAAATACTGTTGAATCATGTAGAGATGAATCTTGGACTAAAGCTATGTAGGAATAACTAGAATAGATAAAGAAAAAAAATACTTGAGAATTGGTTCCAAGACCTAAAAACAAAAAAGTGATAGGAACTAAATGGGTTTTTAGAAACAAAATGGATAAGGAAGGAATAGTGGTAAGAAATAAGGCTAGATTAGTTTTTAAAGGCTACTCGCAACAAGAAGGCATATAATTTGAAGAAACATTTTCTCCTGTTGCTAGGTTGGAAGCTATGAGATTATTTTTTCTTATGTTGCACATAAAGTCTTTAAAGTATATCAAATGGATGTGAAATTTGTATTATTGAATGGAGATTTGGAAGAAGAAGTATACATAGAGAAACCTGATGGATTTCCTTTGACAGAAGATGAAGACATGGTTTGTAAGTTGAAGAAAGCATTGTATGGACTGAAACAAGCACCGAGAGCATGGTATGCAAGAATAGACAGGTATCTACTTCGTCTTGGTTTCAAAAAAGGTAATATAGACAATAATTTATATTTAAGAACTGGTGAAGAAAAAATATTAATCATAGAAGTTTTTGTTGATAATATCATTTTTGGAGGCAATGATAAAATGAGTAAAAAGTTCTCTAAAGAAATGGAAGATGAATTTGAAATGTCAATGATTGGTGAGATGAAATTTTTTCTTGGTTTGTAAATTAATCAAAATAAGAATGGCATTTTTATATCTCAAACTAAGTACCTTAAGGAAATGTTAAAGAAGTTTTGAATGGAAGATTATAAACCTATTGGAACAACATGGTGACTTGTTATAAGCTTACTATCAATGATGAAACTCAGAGTATGTTTTAGACAAAGTACAAATCAATGATTGGAGGTCTACAATATCTAACTCACACCAGACTAGATATTTCCAATGCAGTTGGAGTTGTGGAAAGATATCAAGCATATCCTAAAGAGACACACCTTTCTACTGTGAAAAGAAGTTTTAGATACTTGAAATGAACATAGAATATGGATTATGGTATGAAAAATTAGATGACTTTATTTTACAAGCTTATACTAATACTGATTGGGCAGGTAATGTGGATGATAGAAAGAGTACAAGTGGTGGAGCATTTTTCCTTTGAAAAAGGTTGGTTTCATGGTTAATTAAGAAGTAGGACTGTATTTCTCAGTCTATTACTAAATCCAAGTATGTTGCTGCTGCTATAAATTGTACACAAGTTGTTTGGATGAAACAAATGTTGAAGGACATTGGAATAATTTTTGAAGAGCCAGTGGTTATCCATTGTGATAACATTAGCACAGTGAATATATCAAAGAATCCTATAATGCATTCAAATAATAAACATATTTATATTAAGTATCATTTCTTGAGAGATAATGTAGCAAAGAAAGAGATTAGATTGGAGTATATTAGCACAAAGGAACAAATAGGAGATATATTTACAAAACCTTTTCCAAAAGATGCTTTTGAGTATTTAGAAGCATGCTTGGGGTGAGAGCCCCTCCTTGTAGTAATTAATTAATGCAGACATGCATCAGTCTAGTGGCTTTCAGAGCTATATCATTTTCTAGACTTGAAGTATGGATCTACTCCTCAGGGGGAGTGATCATAGGAACACTATAGAGCACATTTGGGTGATTTTGCACCTGGCTGTTAGACGTGAAGATTTGAAAAATCTACACCTTGTAGAAGAATAAAGAAGATTTATGACACCCTTTTCCATTGTTGTCAAAGGGGAAGAGATTCTATGTGAAAATCCCTACTGCTTTAGGGAGAATTATGTTGAGGATACTGAGAAGATTGTATTGAGAGAGTAATTTTAGAATTGGGTACTACTGATGCTGTTGGAATTCATGTTTTGTTACTGATGTCAACATATGTTTCTATAGAGAGAGCAAACTGGTTATTACTACTATATGATGAATGACAGAAGTGTATGAACACTATATGAATGAATAAGAACAAGAGAAGATGATGATATGAAGAAGGATGTGTGATGACCTAATTCCTAAAGTTGTTTGGCTTAATATTTCATATTGGAGCTGTTAGAGATGTTATAGTGAATACTGGTTTATGGACTGTGACAATGATGCTTGATAGAGAAAGTCTCTGTGTTTTGGTGATATATTACAAGAGATGATGATTCAAGTTGTGCAAGCTTAAGAGATGATAGAAAGCATATTTATGAATGCTTGTTGTTGATCGCAATACGTGTGATTGTTGTGTTGGGATTAATGGGAAGTGTATACTGAGAGGGGAGGGGTGAATCAATACCTCTAAAAATTTTGTATCCTTTAATCAATTAACCTTTGTAATCAATTGTATATCCATTAAATCTAATCTATACTATCTTGATGTGAGTTATATCAATCCATAACATTAACACATGTGAAAATTCATAGAAACATTCATGAAAGTAATTTGACACATAACACAAGATATGATATTGTAGAAAACTCCTGTTAGGAAGTAAAAACTACGATGGGGATGGCACCCACAAAATCTTGACTATCTGTAGATTGGAAGGGGCCATTTAAGGCTTACAATTTGATCACTTCTGATGATCTACCCTGTTAAGAGTATTGGTGGATACTGTTGACGGGGTTTTGTTGACCGGGTCCACCAACAGTCATAAGTTGTCACCGGGCACCGGGGTACCAGCCAACTGCACCTCCAAAAGGTTATCTAGCAAAATGAGATTCCCCAGAACTCCAAGCACCTGGGTGTCGGGTCACGACAGTGCAGGGCTTGATTGGGAGAAGTGACTATTTTTGAGGGGGATAGCTGGTTTCTTCAACTCATTCTCTTTGGGGATTCAGGAAGGTGAGGTTTCTCCAAGCATTCTACACTTAGCAAATGAATTGAAAAGATCCTGCAGGGTTAGAAATTTCTCATCTACATATAGTTATGTTTAAACATCCCATACATCAATAATGCTCTGATATACTATACTAAATACCGAAGAAATATGCAACCATCAGTCCATATTTGGTCAGTAGCAAGAGAAAGGAGGTCGTTAATCTACTTACAATATCAGAGCAGAAGACATGAAGAACATAAAACATAAAATACCATTAACTCAGAAGATCGAATGCCAACATCATTGCAAGAACTCTCCCTTTTTCATTAACATTTCTTCCAGCTAGCACTGGTGCATGATACAATGGTGGCTCCAGGGGAGCGTCTAACTATTGGAAGCTTAAACAATGGAGCATTGAGCTCTGCAACTGAAATGAAAATACTGCTTTCTATTATTGTGGATAGAAAAATCATCAATTTCATCGACCCTTGGAAAAGGGCTGGACTTACTATTTATACACATTTTCATCTAAACCTAACCCTAACCCTATTTTTCATTACACTATAATAAAATATAATATCTGGGGGCCGATACTACCTGTGCCACCCTACAAAAGACCTCAAGAGGGAATAGGCCTGACATGTCAGAAGAATAAGACAAGAAGGTAGAGTGGAAGAATTGGCCTTGAGAAGGGAGCTGGGAAAGAGAAGGAAGAAATCTTATCCCCGGGTATTGAGGCTACATGCCTCATAAATGGGAAATGTGGCACCCTGTCTCCAATGTGCTAGGTGTACATCCAAAGTAGCACCTTGAGAAGACCATCTGTAAAAAAACCAACTGTTGATCCGACGTTCCTTGATGTAGCCAACTACCCTCTAACAGTCTTTATTAATCACTTCTAAAAGTGACTAGTCAGCCTCGGGGACCGGGACATGGATCACTCGAAAGAATACAAAATTTAGGATCTGGGACTCCAGGATCTGGGAACTTATGTTCTAAAAGAATAAAGAATACAAAATGATTGGGTTTTCTCTTGCGCCCTGAGAAAATTTATTGTTTCTTGTTGTCATTGAAGGTTTGGAGAAGGTGGGAGATTCCATCCTCATCAATTTCTCTGAGGCTGAACCGCCGGTACTTAGCCGCTTCAATTTGTTCCCCTAGCTCTGGAACATTATTCTTGAACTCATCAACCACTTTTGTTGCATCATGGCCACTAAGGATCATGTAAGTTAGCCCTGTCATTTGAGTCCCATCTAGTCCCTCCAGGGATTGATATTTGGACTCCATTAATTCATCAAACTTACCTAAAATGTACTCCTCTGGAGTGCATGTATCAGTGCTGAATGGGTCAGCTCCGGAGACCTTTGTGACAAATGCCTTATACATATTTGAAGAATATTGAACTATGTTGACTTTATCATGTAGAACCCTTACCAATTTCATGAGTACCTCCAATGTGAGCTCAAGTCTAGAGTGTTGGGTTCTCACAAAATTGAATGATTATTCTCCTAGAATCCCAGACTTAGAGACCATCTCTTCCCCAAGGCTGAGGAGCTCTACTAGTTCTACCTTCCATGCCTTGTATTTTTTCATATCACCCTCCCATATGTTAAGGATGGTTTCTTCCTGATGCAGAATGTGTCAGGCTGCATATAAATCTAGGAGGGTAGATACTAGAAAACACCAGGTGTTTCCTACTTGCAGAGTGACCCACTCATCGACCGCTTGGGACTTCTTCTTCATTGCTCGCAAGGAGTCTATGTCGCTATGGGGTAATGGTGCATCAGATGTGGAGGCCTTTGGAGGAATGGTACTAATAAGCCTGGCTAGCTCAGTAAGCAATCCCATAAGGTTTGTTGTCTTTTCCTTTTCTGCTTTGAGCCTTTGGGCCTCTTTTTCATAACGGGCCTCCACAGCTATGGTTGCCTCCTTTAACAAGTTCACTTTGCCCTATTTCCCCCTTTTTCCCAGTGATATCTCTATGATATCATAATCTTCAGCCTTGGTAGTTGCCTTATCAGTGTCTGGGAGAGGTGTTGCAACAACAGAAATTGTTTCTCCTCCTGGCCTAGTTTGAAGAGTATGAACCATCCGGGCTTTCTTGGCCTTTGGTGGGCCCTGGACCTGAGCCATCATTTCGGCTAGGGAGAGGTGAGCTCTAGGGGTGGATGGGGATTTTCTCTTCTTTCTTTCAACTAACCACTGAGGTGGCAGGGGTGGCTTGTTTGCCAAATTATATTCTTTCAGATCTTCCCTAGTGTCCTGTTGTTGTTCCTCCTCAGTGGTGTGGGTCTCACCTACCCCTTTCTCTTTATCTTGGGCTTCGCCAGGAAAATTTCCCCCAGTGATGTTTATCTCCTCTATATCTTTAGCTTCATTGAGATGTTCATTGGTTTCCCTTGGGGTGTCCTCCTCTTATTGTTCTTCTTGATCCTCAGCCTCCATCACTGGGACTTCTTCTTCTTCTGGTATATCCTTTGGTAATAGGGCAGGTACCGGGCTAAGATTTAACATTTGTGAAATGGTTATTAATTTTCCAAAGGTTGCTCCAGGGAGTGGCACTTGGAATGTGGTAGCTGAGGTTACGATTGCTCCCGTAGGTTCGGTTCCCTCAGCAGATGCCGCTTGTTCACTCTGCTCTTGTTGGTCCACCCCTACATCTTGCATCTCTGGAACTTCAAAGGTGGTCTCCTGCTCTATCTCCTCTTCTTCCATTTGTTCCTCCTACACTTGTGTAGGTCTTTGTTCCTTAGCTTCCTCTTCTGCTAGTACTTTAGCCTCTATTTTCTCAATGTCCCCCTGCAGATTACCGAACTCGTTAGTTGCAAAAACATCATCAAACTCATCCTACGGAGGAGGGTTGGCTGGGACATTGACAGGCTCTAGTTCCTTTTCTAGCTCTGGGGAGTCAGAAGAAAGGATCTCAACTTGTGGATTCTGGTGCATCCCCAACTCTAGCTCCTTCTTGGGCTTTGGTTCAAGCGTCCTCCTTCTCTTGGTATTCAAGGGCGGCCCTGCATCTCTTATTATTGCTTGCTCCGCCAGATCTAGCCCCGCTACCTTGACCATCAAGGCTGCTAGTGAAGGAGAGGATGGAGGACAAATTGGCCCAGCCATAAGCATCGGGGTAGCCAACCATGTGATTAGCTTCTCCTTCATTTGCTAGGAGGCTGCTACCAATTGCCTTATTTTCTCTTTAATAGGGACTTCCTACATAGTGGGAGTTGTGTCTACCCCCTTTCCTTTATCTACTCTTTGTGAGGAAGTCCTGGTCCCCGGGGTTAACTTTGGTACTAGTAGGGCCGCTCAACGGACGCATCTGGGGCACACCTTTTTGAATTAGAGGTGGCTGCATTCAACTATGTTGCGAGTGAACTCTTCAATTGTGGGCCCTTCCTACGCATCCCAGTTCATTAGTGGAAGGGCTAATTTATTGATCCCCATTTCCTTGTACTGGGGATCGACCGTGGAGCCAGTATCTAAGAAGTCCTCTGGGAATCTCTGGAGCTTCAATCTTCCCATCATCCCTGTGATCATCTTGACAAAGTGCCACCCCCAAATGTCCACATCATCCTGGCAGTCTTCCCAAAAATCCTCCATATGATATTGGTGGGGCTCCGATGCCCGAGGGAGCATTGCTACGATCTTTCCATGCGAATCAAAATGTTTCCACGCTAAGTAAAATTCCACCAGGCTATGGCTCTTAAGCTCATTATCCATGTCTTTCACGGTGGCCAAACTGCATGAATAATTCCCACAAGTGATTGGGAATGGAATATTTGTTACCTTCTTCAAGGCGAAGAAGGTGTGTAGCTATATCATTTGCCTGAAATATTCCAGGAGGATTATCTTTTCCCCATGGTGTTTGGGAAACAAGTAGGGTTTCCTAGAGAAGCTGATCACCCTTATATAAGTATGCTACTGAAATTGTATATAATAATGTCTGTAACTCTGGACCAAATTCATCGCCTCTATGGATAGGCAGTGTCCTGCATCCCAGGTGGGTGTGAGTAGGTGGTAGTAAATGAAGGCATCATTTACCTTGCAAAAACTGGGGAAGTTGGCCTCCCATTGTATTTGTGGGAAGTGGTCCCAAGGGGCCTTCTATCCTGGGCTGATCCCGAGCACGCCCTCTATAAGTAACCCATTGGTATGGGGCCGTTGTTGTGCCAGGGCCTAGAGGACATAAGAAGTCACATAAAACTTCTTCTTCTTGGCCAGTTGGAGGAACTGGGAGTCCACATGGTTGGAGATTATGGCAGCCTAGTCAAAATACTCCTCGCCCGTGCTGATACCTAGAAAAATGTCATACATCCACCCAGAGAACTCCTGGGCATGTTGTTGTTTGAAGACCCAACATAAGGCTATCATCCCCATTTGGATGCTTTCTTTGAATTCAGCCCTAGGGATTTCTAGCTTCATCCTCTTGGGATCCCTCTTCAAGGTCTTTAGCCAATGATTGTTCATGTATATACAGGCCGCTTCCTCCAATTGAGTGAATTGGGCCAAGGCATCTGACTAGGTGACCATGGCTGGTTTGCAAATTGGGGGATCCCCAAGCCCCTCTGAAAGGTATTAGGATCAAGGGACACCAAGGGAGTAGGGTACTTTGTTGGCTCTAGGGCTACGAGCATAACAGCCTGGATAGATGCGTTGTAGTGTGCCAAAAGTGTGAGAATAAGCTCTGGTGACTGCACAGAGCACGGGAAACAAGCTACCTTGAGAATCCCAGAGTTTCCAATTTGAATGGCCAAAGGATCTTTGGCCTATCACTGAATGTACATAACTTTAACCAAGGCTTGCATTTCTGGCCATGTTCCGATGCTGGTGTCGGTGATGAACTAGACTTTGGACTCGATCTTTGAGCCCATGATGACTTTGTCCTTTACATATTTCAGGCTCAAAGGTATCTTCTCCAAGGCCTTTTCCAACTTAGATCTGACTACTGCCCTGGTACTTGCTAGGGAGGGTAGTTCTAGACTTCCAGGTGGTGAGGATGCAGAAGCTTCAGACATATTTGCAAATTTTGCTGCTTTGAAAACCTGCAAGGCAAGGTGACCTTTAGAGCCCATTAATAGACATATACTTCAGGGTCTAGAGATCTTACCATCATGGCATTTTCTTCCCCTGAAAAAGTTAGCTTCGTTCAAAAAATCTGAACAATATACATATACATATTGCAAACTTAGGGATTTAATTAACCATTCGGGTCCAAGAATTTTATCACACTTAGTAAGAAAGACATGGGATGGGTGATGGCAAGAGACCCGGAGCCTGGGGAAGTAATCGATGGTAGAGGTGTACAAAAAGTGGGCCGTCAGATCTACATGGGCGCCATGTGGGTGAGTAATAAATGGGAGTTATAGTGATGATGGCGGAGCCAACTATCTGAATGCATGAAAAGTGAAAGCCACTTGGATAGATTTAAATGTGTGCATGGGTCATAAATGAAGGTCAAGCAGGTTTACAGAGGAGAGAGAAAATTTCCTATTTAAAACCAACCGAGAGCCGAGTTTCAAACAGGCGGTATTCTACACAGAACGAGCTCGCGGATGAAAACCAGCAACAGAGGCAGCGCGGCGAGCTTGCTAGGCTACCCAATAGGATACACACAGAATATACATTAGAGCCAAAGGATATATACATGTAGACTAAAGGGACATATAATAAATATACATCTAATTTACACATATATACATCGTAGAGAAAATGCTTACAAAAAATCAGACAAAGCACATAATATTTACAACTTCCTACACTATATACAGAATAGATTACAATTGCACAGAGGGTGAACAACCCTCTGGTAGAGCTGACCCACCAACGGGTGGCAAACCAGAAAGAAACGCAAGGCAAGCAAACAAAAGAAAAAGCAACCCAAGACCCATAAAACCAGAAAGAAAGAAAGCCGAAGAGAGAGGAGGCACCAACCTGAAAACACAAAAAAGAGAGGAAATAAAATCTCTATGAAAGCTCTGCAATAGATTCAATTGCCAAATGATCACAACTCGCCACCACCAACCACTCATAATCACTCGGAAATGATCGAAATGATTAGCACTGGATTATCGCTAAATTGTTGCAAATAGCTCTAATTGCTTAAGTGTTTAATTGCGATAAATGTGAAAATGATAGGTAACTTCTATTTATACCCATGGTAAAAAGCAAGCCACCTTTCCATCCGCAAACTCCGGACAGACAGACCTCTAGATTCTGGGCTCGGGGATTCCGTGTGATAATACCATCTTAATGAAAGAAGACATCGCGACAAAGAATCCCAGAGTCTGGAATCTGGCTCCTGACAAAGGATGACCAACTCCAGGGCTGGGGTCCCGAAGGCACAAGAGACCAACAAAACAAAGCAAAACCACGGGGAAGAAAACCTTGAAGAAGAAAAACAAAGAAAACAAAGAAAAATACAAGGCAAGAGAAAAAAGCAGAAAAACAAAAAAGGGGGACCCAACATTTTGCACACAAAATGTAGGGATGGGGATGCAGGGCATAACAAATGGTGACTATTTGGGACAAATACCTTAGCACATTTGAGAACTATAAAATCTCTGGTTAGCAAAAACTGGAACAAGTCATTGCTCAAAGTATCTTACAGGCAAAGAGTAACATGTCTGAGAAAATCTGGCCACACGGGATCCAGTCCATAATCTTTCCATCAGTGGTGGAGTGTGTGCTTTGGAAGGAAACCAAGCTGATGACCTCTAGGAGTAGAGAAGAGGCATTAATTACATCAAACCACAAAGTCACCAAATTTTCTCATTTCTCCCAGAGACCGGAGCTTCGTCCCGCTTTCCTTTTCTTGTTGTTTTATTTCTAGGTGGGAGGGCAGTACTTCCTTCACCATTAATCTTAAGCTTAGCTAATTTTAATGGTGGTACTTCTTTCACCTTTCCACCTATTTCATATGTTGAGTAGGGGATAAAACTCTAGACCTAGAAAGAATTCTTTAAAATTTTAGAATTTGGTCAACCAACTAGTACAACCAATCTACCCTCGGTGTGTCCGATTACTTGTTCCTTATTTTTATTTCACTGATTGCCAGATTTATGGAAATAAACCCGATGAAGATTTCTCAAAATATACCATCAAACCTGTAAAACATCTCTGGAGACCAGACCGATTCTACCACGCTAAAGACAAATCCTTAAATTCACCATGCTATAGACATCATCCCGGAGACCAGAGCTTATGTGAAGCATTCCAATCCTCACAAGAGAGAACAAAATGTCGAAACCTGAAAAGAAAACTAGAAATGAAGACAAAAACCACCAAAAGAGGACTGCCCTGGAGGGTAGCCAACAAGGCTATTTACAAGACACAATACCTCCCAACAAGGCACCAGGAAAGAAATATTTACAAGCAAAGGGCTCTACATAAAATACAATTTTGGACAAACTTACCCTATTCGAAATAATGTTTGAGAAACTGTCCATTGACGGGCAATGGGACAGGTTCTCCAATCATGGTGTTAAGGTGATAAGTGTTTTCCCCATAGATTTTTGAGATTAAATATGGTCTGAGCCAGAGCCATTGGAACTTGGTGTGCTTACCTTTCTTTTCCCGGGCCTTGTCCCACAACAGGACCAAGTCTAAAATATGAAAAGCCTTGTATTGGGCTCTGCGGTCAAACCATCATTTTACCACTGCTTGATGACGCGTGAAATGTTCAAGGGCTGCATCTTGTTGTTCCTCCATTCTCACCAGATTTAGGAGTCGAACCTCCATGATGTTATCCTGGTTGCTAAATTTCTGTATAAACTGCAAAACTGGGATCTGTAAGTTGATTGGGAACATAGGGTTCTGGCCATAAACCAGGTGGAATGGGGACATTCCCAGGGTGACTTTGATTCAAATGCAATCCGCCTAGAGGGTGAATTTCAACTTTTGGTGCCAATCCCAGGGATTCTATTCTAGCAGGTGTTTGATCACTTCAAGTAGATTTTTATTCATAGAGTCAACAACACTGTTCCCCTGGGGGTAATAGTTGCTGGAAAACTTCAGAGTGATCTTTTGATTGTAGGTCCACTCGAGTAATTGTGCTAAAGAAAATGTTAGACCATTGTCACATACTAAAGTAAAGGGCATCCCAAACCTTGTGATGATGTTTTCTTCCAGGAATTTGATAACTACGTCTGTTGTGTTATTCTTGCAAGGTATAGCCTAGGACCATTGGGTGCAGTATTCAGTAGTAGTAAGAATATACCAGTGATTTGCAGACGAGTTGGGGTTCATTTCCCTGATGAAGTCAAATGCCCATTGGGCGAAGGGCCTAGCCTCAAAGACTGGTTGCAAAGGCATAGCCAGGTTACACTCATGATGTGTCACAGTTTGGCAAGTGTGGCACCTCTGAACGTGAGTGTAAACATCTTTAAATATACAGGGCCAATAGTATCCAGCCCAAAGGATCTGATGGGTGGTGGTGTTAGCTGAGCCATGCCCGGTTCCAAATTGCCCATGAAATTAATCAATCATCTTCGCAACTTGGTCTTTGTCGATGCACTAGAGGTACACTCCCTCATAGTTCCTACGGTAAAGCATAGAATTTCTGATCATAAAGTGAGCACTTTTCATCTGCAGGGCGCGACGCTTATTGGGAGGAAACCCCTTTGGGCATTTTTTGTTTAATATCAAGTATACCAGATCGGTATACCACGGGTCTTGAGTGATGGACTCCAACGTGTAAGTTTGGCATTCTATGAAGGGAGTCTCTTCTGCCATCGCTCGACTCAGTCCCTGGCATCAGACTATCTTCATGGGCTGCATTTCTAAATCATATTCCTAGAGGATGGCCATCCATTTCCCCCATCTTTTGCCCAACTCACTCGGCATTAGTAGAGACTTCACGGCTTGGTCCGGGATGATAGCATGCACCTTGCTTTGGATAATGTAATGCCAAAATTTCTTCATGGTGTGAACAAGAGAAAAGGCCTGCCTTTCTAGCGATGAATACCAGACTTTGACATTCTTGAAGGGGGAGCTCATGAAAGCTATTGGTCATTCTTCCCCTTCAACCTTTTGAGTCAACACCACCGTGACAGAATGCGGTGAAGCAAATGAGTAAATATAAAATAGAAGGGAGTAGTCCCGACTAGCCAGGATAGGTGCTTTTTTTATTGTTTGTTTGATCTGGGTGAACGCCCACTTTGCTTTAGGACTCCACTCAATCTTGGTATCCTTTTTCATCATTTCATTAAGTGGTTTGAATATCTCAGCAAATCCAGTGATGAACCACCAGATGAAGTTAATCTTTCTGAAGAAAGACCGCATCTCTTTCTTGCTACCGGGCATCTATAAATTTAGCAGTGCTTCAACTCTCTCAGGGTCAATGGATATGCCCTTTTTAGAGATGATGTGCCTGAGAAAATTTCCTTCAGTGACCCCGAATATGCACTTCTTGGGGTTGAGGGATATTCCATACTGGCAACATCTCTCACAGATCTGAGTGAGATGGGCGGAATGTTCACGCCTGTCCTGGGAAAAGATGGTCAAATCATCCATGTAGATGATTATGTACTGATTCACAAGGCCCTTGAATGCAATGTCCATGGCCTTTTGAAATGTGGCCCCTGTGTTAATCAAACCAAAGGGCATCCTTCTATATGAAAATGTTCCCCACTTGGTGGTAAACATTGTTTTCTCTCTATCTTCATACTTAACCATGACCTGTTTATACCCAGAGTACCCATCCAAGAATGACATCATTTGAGATCCATTCACTATCTATAACACCTCATCCAATGAAGGGAGAGGGTGATTATCTTTCTTGGAGGCCTTATTCAAGTTTCAGAAATCCACGCAAAGGCGAATTTCACTGCTCTTCTTTCTCACAGGGACTAGATTGGCAACCCATGTAGTATGCCGGATTGGAAAGATTATTTGGGCTAATAGTAATTTCTCCACCTCCTAGCAAACTAGAGGCTCAATCAGTGGGTTGACCAGTCATTTCTTTTGCCGAAAAGGCTTAGCATCAGGCTTTAGGGGGATAGTATGATTCATAATGGATGTGTTGTATGTTTTTAGATCCTCATATCCCCATGCAATTACATCTATATATTCTTAGAGAACCATGAGAATATTTTCCTTCTCCTTAGGGGAGAAAGAGGTGCCAATGTGTATCATCTTTTCTTCACCAGGCTGGTTGATGTTTACCTTTTCAAACATTCCTCCCTAAGAGGAAGATGACATCTTTTCTAGGCCTGAGGGTCTGAGTCGAAGATTCGTTCAACCAAAACCATCCCCTTTAGGATGGTATTAGTGGGTAGGTCCATGATCCCATCATCTTTGTCACCCTACCCAGTATCATCATGGTCTCATTCCTCCACTACCTGGTCTTCAAACACACCAACATTGGCCATGAAGGCTAGGATATGTTGATTGTCCTCAAAAACCTGAAAGTGGGTGACATTATCTAGAATGGACAGGGTGGGGACCATCTCAACTGAAAATATCTAGAGTCACGAGCCGTCCATGGGCTCAAGTGTGCTAGCAGAAATGGCAAGGGCATCCGGGATATAGTTCCATCGTCAGGGAATAAGATTAATGCCAAAAGCATCAAAATCTTCAATAAGGCTCCAACCCTGATTGCGGTATGTGGCCAGTCTCTTGTCGTGACATGTATACTGACTCCAAATTTGTTTGACAACCAGCTCTGAATCACCTAGGGGCCGAAGGTGGGTGATTCCTTTCCTTAACACAAAGAAGAGTCCAAGGACCAAAGCCTCATACTCCATAACATTGTTTGTGCAGTTGAATTGCAATCTGTAGGATGCGAAGAAGGATTTCCCTCATGGGTTGATTAATTATACTCTAGCCCTGCAGCCTTGTTTGGATCGGGACCCATCGAACTTAAGGGTCCATAAATCGTTACTTGTGTTCTAGAGCTGGGGAGTGGGAGTAGCCTTTGGATCATTTTTGGGGGCTTGGGAGGAGCTTCCTCCTGCACTGTTGGCATATGGGTGGGATCTATCTCCAGAGGAGTTTGGATTTAGGATTCCCAGGGGAATGGCACCAAAGGAGTGCATCCAATAGAAACACTGGGCCCCGGGGAATCCATTATGCATTCTCTATCCTAGAGGGAATCGATGTGCCAGGTAGTGATGGAAAGGCAAGGTTCACACTCTAGCTCTGAATGTTTTTGATAGTACACTCAGCACCAAGTTTCAGACAAGAGCGTAGAAGGGGTCGCTGCGGCACCCTGAGAGTCAACTTTGACTCTCAACTTTTCTTCCAGCTCTTGGGTTCTCTTCAGAACTATGGGATCCTCCCTGGGAGTGGAATCAAATGTTAAGATTTCAAATGGTCATTACACCCTAGGAGAAGTCTCAGAGAAGAAGACCTCACTAACCCTCCTGACCTTGATAAGGGCCTGCTTCATCTGGGGTTCACTTTCAACCCAAATCTTGTTTGATTCTCCTTCCCAAGGGAGCCATAAGTGGGAGAAGTTGGTCAAAAAGTATTCATTCAAGGACTTAGACCAATTATGACTTAATAACATCCCATAAGTCTCTGGGATGTCCACCACTTGGATGTTAATTATGCTGGCTATCTTGGGGTCTTGGATAAGCTGTATCCTAACGTTCTTCAATTCCTCGACCATTTTCATGGTAGTCTTATCTTGCTGAATCACTACACCATTATATGGGGTGGGATGGAATCCAAGTTTCTGGCATATGGAAAGGGGCATGATGTTGCCTGAAGCTCTGTAATCTACTAAGCAATCGTGTATTTTTTTTCCTTGGATATTCAAGCCTAGTAGGAAGGGAGAATCCTCATTGTTTCCCTAGAAGACAGCCGCATTGGCATCCTCAAAAGAGACAGTCTTGGATGGGCGACTGACGACTTCCAAGTTTTCCAAGAGTTTCAGAAGAGACTTCTTTTTCTTGGGACAATTTAGCAAAACCTCCATTATGGTCATGGAGGTGGTGGTTTTCTCTAATGCCTTTGTAATGTTGAATCTTCCTCCCAGGAATTGGTGACTTCCCTTGGCTAGGTCTTTCGCTTGGTTAGAGCTTGAACCTTTTAGAGGGGCAAGCCAGTCAGTTGTGTTATCCTGGGGAGGAGTTTCCTTGATAAGGGGTGTAGGCATGTAATCTGGTCCTTTACCAACCTGACTCTAGGTGTTGTATGGATTCCGTGGGTTGGTGAAGGCATTGACCTCAAAGGGTAGGATAGATTCATCAAAGAATCCATGCAATTCGGATTCCTCGTCATCTTCCTTGAAAGTTCTAAAGAAGATGGTCTCATAGGTGAAGGCACTGTGGGTTGACTCTTACACAAGAGGCTCTGAGGGAGTAGCGTCATGCAATTGTTGTCTGTCTAGCTAGGAGATCATGATGACCTTTTCCAACATGGCGCAATTCACCTCATTATGTGAGCTCGTGTCATGCAATCTACACCAATTAGTCATGGGCTAGAAGTCCACGACTGGTGTGAAATGTGATGGTTTAGCACCACCTTGGTTGGTATTTTGGTTCAGAGGTGGACCTCTGGTATTCATGTTATTGTTCCATTGCTATTGATTAGGCCGAGGCCTGTTGTTGAAGTTTCTTCCCCTGGCATTATTGTTTTGTTGGTCGGAGAAGATATTTCCTCTCTGGGAATTAGAATTCTGGGGTGTATAAGACCCCGCCTTTAGCTAACCCATGTCCATAGTTAGGGTAGACAACATTCGTCAGAGGGACTCAACCTTGGTAGTCAACTGAGTGTTTGCATCACAGTTTGACATTTGTTGTTGTTGGTTTCCTGGGAAGGCAGCAGTATTTTCTGGAGTAGAGGGCGGTAATCCTCTAGCCACAAATGACTGAAAGAAGGGCACTTTGAGCGGTTATTTCTGAGGTTGTTGTGTCTGCTGCAGCTGATTCCAAGGGAAGGCTTCTAGACTTGGTATTGCCTAAGTCTATGAGGGATAAACGTACCAGGCCTGCTGGTTTATTGGCCGTGGTGAGGGATTCATTGCCATCGTGGGGGCACCTATTGCTAGATTGGAGTTATACCCCCAGCGTATGCTATTCTGTTGGGGATCATGTTAAAGGGCATGCTCTGCCCAATCCCGCCTAGGGATTTGTTGAGACCATGGGATAATTCTAAGGCTAGATTGTAAACCTTTGCCAAAGTGTCTCTGTCACTCGCGACAGTTGTTCTCCAGAGGAGAGTGGCAATGAAGGGGTCGATCATGTTAAGATAAGTCTGTATGGTTACTTCTGGGGATGGAATAAAAGGGCCCATGCACTGCTTCAAGGCACGCTGGAACCGATGGTTGAATGCTGCAAGAGGTTCATTGGGTTCCTTCCTAATGGAGATGAACTAGCTATGGGACTAGGCTGGGTCCACGTGTACATGAAAGGCAGCCAATAAGGTACCCTCCATGTCCTACCAACTGTTAAGGGAGTTGGTGGGAAGGTTAATGTACCAGTTTAACTCACCCTACCCTAAGGACAAGGGAAACATTCGGGTCACAACATCTTCATGCTGGATCTGATGTCGGTTCATGGCATATTTATATGCCTATAAATGCTCTTCTACAGTCTATGAGCCTAAGTGCTCATATCGTGGGCAGATCTTCTTCGGGTGCGAGGGTAAGTAATTGATTGCCCCCGAAAAAGTTCCCATAGGGGACCTAGTGTTACTGCAATATGTAGCCATTGGGGGAACTAGATTTTGAGTAGTTTCAGTGCTAGTTCCTGGGATTGTCTGAGAAGTTTGGGTATTCTGAGGTATGCTAGACCCCCAAACAATAGTGGCTGGTGTGATTTTTGGGGTTTGTTTCTTTTGAGCAGGAGGCTCGAGTTTAACAAACCTTCCATGGTTTGGGGCTGACCTAAGGATTCTCTCAAATTTTGTTGGGGAGAAAGACCCAATCTCACTGAAGGCTTGACTCCTAAAACTATAGCTTGGGGAACCTTCGGGAGGTGTAAAATCAAAATCTTGAGAGGGGGACGAGTTCATGCTCTCCTTCTACTGCCAATTTCTATTGACAGGGTTTTGTTGACTGGGTCCGCCAATAGTCATAAGTTGTCACCGGGCACTGGGGTACCAGCCAACTTCACCTGCAAAAGGTTATCTGGGGAAATGAGATTCCCTAGACCTCCAAACACCTGGGTGTCAGGTCATGATGATGTGGGGCTCGGTTGGGAGAAGTGACTATTTTCGAGGGGGATAGCTGGTTTCTTCAACTCATTCTCTCCAGGGATTCAGGAAGGTGAGGTTTCTCTAAGCATTCTACACTTAGCAAATAAACTGAAAAGATCCTGTAGGGTTAGAAATGTCTCATCTACTTATAGTTATGTTTAAACATCCCATACGTCAATAATGCTCTGATATACTATACTAAATACCAAAGAAATACGCAACTATCAGTCCATATTTGGTCAGTAGCAAGAGAAAGGAGGTCATTAATCTACTTACAATATTAGAGAAGAAGACATGAAGAACATAAAACATAAAATACCATTAACTCAGAAGATCGAATGCCAACAACATCATTGCAAGAATTCTCCCTTCTTCATTAACATTTCTTCCAGCTAGCACTGGTGCATGATACAATGGTGGCTCCAGGGGAGCATCTAACTATTAGAAGCTTAAACAATGGAGCATTGAGCTCTACAACTGAAATGAAAATACTGCTTTTCTACTACTATTGATAGCAAAATCATCAATTTTGCCGACCCTTGGAAAAGGGCTGGACTTACTATTTATACACATTTTCATCTAACCCTAACCCTAACCCTATTTTGCATTAAAATACAATAAAATATAATATTCAAGGGCCGGTACTACTTGTGCCACCCTATAAAAGACCTCGAGATAGAATAGGCCTGACATGTTAGAAGAATAAGACTGCCAGGTGTACATCCAAAGCGGCACCTTGAGAAGACCATCTGTCAGAAAACCAACTATTGATCTGAAGTTCCTTGATGTAGCCTACTACCCTCTGACAGTCTTTATTAATCACTTCTGAAAGTGACCGGTTGGCCTCGGGGACCAGGACACGGATCACTCAAAAGCATACAAAATTTAGGATCCAGGACTCCGGGATCTGGGAACTTACATTCTGAAAGAATAAAGAATACAAAATGCGTGGGTTTTCTCCGGTGACCGGAGAAAATTTATTGTTGCTTGTTGTCATTGAAGGTTTGGAGAAGGTGGGAGATTCCATCCTCATCAATTTCTCTAAGGCTAGACCGCTGGTACTTAGCCGCTTCAATTTGTTCCCCTAGCTCCGGAACATTATTCTTGAACTCATCGGCCATTTTTATCATGTCATGGCCACTAAGGGTCATGCGAGTTAGCCCTATCATTTGAGTCTCATCTAGTCCCTCTGGGGATTGATATTTGGACTCCATTAATTCATCGAACTTACCCAAAATGTACTCCTCCAGAGTGCATATATCAGTGTTGAATGGGTCAGCTCCGGAGACCTGTGTGACAAATGCCTTATACATATTTGAAGAATATTGAACTATGTTAACTTTATCATGCAGAACCCTTACCAGTTGCTTGAGTACCTCCAATGTGAGGTCAAGTCTAGAGTGCTAGGTTCTCACAAAATTGAATGATTCTTCTCCCAAAATCCCAGACTCAGAGACCATCTCTTCCCCAAGGCTGAGCAACTCTGCTAGTTCTACCTTCCATGCTTCATAGTTTTACATATCACCCTCCCATATGTTAAGGATGGTTTCTGCCTGATGTAGAATGTGTCAGGCTGCATATAAACCTGGGAGGGTAGATACCAGGAAACGTCAGGTGTTTCCTACTTGTAGAGCGACCCACTCATCGACCGCTTGGGCCTTCTTCTTCATTGCTCATAGAGAGTCTATGTCACTCTGGGGTAATGGCGTCTCAAATGTGGAGGCCTTCGAAGGAATGGCACTAATAGGCTTGGCTAGCTCAGTAAGAAATCCCTTAAGGTTTGTTGTCTTTTCCTTTTTTGCTTTGAGGCTTTGGGCCTCTTTTTCGTGTCAGGCCTCCACGGCTATGGTTGCCTCCTTTAATAGGTTCACTTCACCCTGTTTCCCCCTTTTTCCCAGTGATATCTCTGTGATATCGTAATCTTCAGCCTTGGCAGTTGCCTCATCAGTGTCTGGGGGAGGTGTTGCAACAACAACAATTGTTTCTCCTCCCAGCCTGGTTCAAAGAGTATGAACCGTCTGGGCTTTCTTGGCCTTTGGTGGGCCCTAGACCTGAGCCATCATTTTAGCTAGGGAGAGGTGAGCTCTAGGGGTGGATGGGGCTTTTCTCTTCTTTCTTTCAACTAACCACTGAGGTGATAGAGGTGGCTTGTTTGCCAAAGTCTGTTCTTTCAGCTCTTCCCTGGTGTCCTGTTGCTGTTCCTCCTCAGTGGTGTGGGTCTCACCCGCCCCTTTCTCTTTATCTTGGGCTTTGCTAGGAACATTTCCCCCGGTGACATTTATCTCCTCTACTTTGTCCTCTATATCTTCAGCTTCATCAGGACCTTCATTGGCTGTCCCGGGGGTGTCCTCCTCTTATTGTTCTTCTTGTTCCTCAGCCTCCGTCGCTGGGACTTCCTCTTCTTCTGGTATATCCTTTGGTAATAGGGGAGGTACCAGGCCAAGATTTAATGTTTGTGCCATGGTTATTACCTGCCCAAAGGTTGCTCCAGGGAGTGGCACTTGGAATGTGGAAGCTGAGATTACGGTTGCTCCCATAGGTCTGATTCCCTCAGTGGATGCCACTTGTTAACTCTGCTTTTTCTGGTCCACCCCTGCATCTTGCATCTCCAGAACTTTGGAGGCGGTCTCCTACTCTATCTCCTCTTCTTCCATTTGTTCCTCCTTCTCTTGTGCAGGTTTTTGTTCCTCAGCTTCCTCTTCTGTAGGGACTTCAGCCTCTGTTTGCTTGATGTCCCCCTACAGATTACCGAACTTGTCAGTTGCAAAAATATCATCAAACTCATCCTGCAGAGGAGGGTTGGCTGGGACATCGGTAGGATCTAGTTCCTTTTCTAGCTCTGGGGAGTCAGAAGAAAGGATCTCAACTTGTGGAGTCTGGGGCATCCCCAAGTCTAGCTCCTTCTTAGGATTTGGATCAAACGTCCTCCTTCTCTTGGTAATCAAGGGCAGCCCCGCATCTCTTATTGTTGCTTGCTCCACTGGATCCACCCCTGTTGTCTTGACCATCAAGGCTGCTAGTGAAGGAGAGGATGGAGAATGAATTGGTCCAGACATAAGCACCGAGGTAGCTATCCATGTGATTAGCTTCTCCTTCATTTTCTAGGAGGCTGCTACTGATTGCCTTATTTTCTCTTTAATAGGGACTTCTTGCATAGTGGGAGTTGTGTCTACCCCCTTTCCTTTATCTACTCTTTGTGAGGAAGTCCCGGCCCCTAGGGTTAACTTTGGTACCGACTGGGCCGCTCGGCGAATGCTTCCAGGGAGAACCTTTTTGAAGTAGAGGTGGTTGTGTTCAACTATGTTGCAAGTGAACTCTTCAATTGTGGGCCCTTCCTATGCATCCCAGTTCACTGATGGAAAGGCCAATTTATCGATCCCCTTTTCCTTGTACTAGGGATCGACTGTGGAGCTGGTATCTGAGAAGTCCTCCGGGAATCTCTAGAGCTTCAATCTTTCCATCATCCCTACGGTCATCCTGACAAAATGTCACCCCCGGACATCCACATCATCCCGACAGTCTTCCCAAAAAACTTCCATATGATATTGGTGGGGCTCCGATGCCCAGGGGAGCGCTGCTGTGATCTTGCCATGCGGATCAAAATTTTTTCGTGCTAAGTAAAATTCCACCAGACTATGGCTCTTAAGCTCATTATCTGCCTCTTTTGTAGCGGCCAAACTGCATGAATAATTCCCACAAGTGATTGGGAATGGAATATTTGTTACCTTCTTCAAGGAAAAGAAGGTGTGTAGCTCCATCATTTGCCTGCAATATTCTAAGAGGATTATCGTGTCCCTGTAGTCTTTGGGCAACAAGTAGGGTTTCTCAGAGAAGCCGGTCACCCTTATATAAGTATGCTACTGAAATTGTATATAATAATGTCTGTAACTATGGACCAAATTCATCGCCTCTACAAACAGGCGGTATCCTACATCCCGGGTGGGTGTGACTAGGTGGTAGTAAATGAAGGCATCATTTACCTAGCAAAAACTAGGGAAGTTGGCCTCCCATTGTATTTATGAGAAGTGGTTCCAAGGGGCCTTCTGTCCCGGGTCGATCCTGAGCACGCCCTCTATAAGTAACCTGTTGGTATGGGGTTGTTGTTGTGCAAGGGCCCAGAGGACATAAGAAGTCATATAAAAATTCTTCTTCTTGGCTAGTTGGAGGAATTAGGCCGAGTGCACATGGTTGGATATTATGGCAGTCCAGTCAAAATACTCCTTACCCGTGCTGATACCTAGCAAAAAGTAGTACATCCACTTAGAGAACTCCCAAGCATGTTGTTTTCTGAAGACCCGACATACGTCTATCATCCCCATTTGGATGCTTTCTTTGAATTTGGCCCTGGGGATTTCTAGCTTCATCCTCCTGGGATCCCTCTTTGGGGTCTTTAGCTAATGATTGTTCATGTATATACGGGCCGCTTCCTCCAACTGAGTGAATTGGGCCAAGGCATCTGACTAGGTGACCATGGTTGGTTTGTCAAATTGGGGGATCCCCAAGCCGCTCTAAAAGGTATCAGGATCGAGGGACACCAAGGGAGTAGGGTACCCTGTTGGCTTCGGGGCTGTGAGCATAACAACCGAGATAGATGCGTTGTAGTGTGCCAAAAGTTTGAGAATAAGCTCTGGTGACTGCACAAAGTATGGGAAACAAGACACCTTTAGAATCTTAGAGTTTCCAATTTGAATGGCAAAGGATCTTCGGCCTGTCACTGAATATACATAACTTTAACCAAGGCCTGCATTTCTGGCCATGTTCTGACGCTGGTGTCGATGATGAACTAGACTTTAGACTCAATCTTTGAGCCCATGATGACTCCATCCTTTACATATTTCAAGCTCAAAGGTATCTTTTCTAGGGCCTTTTCCAACTTAGATCTGACTGTCGCCCTGGTACTTGCCGTGGAGGGTAGTTCCAGACTTTCGGGTGGTGAGGATGTGGAAGCTTCAGACATATTTGCAAATTTTGCTGCTTTGAAAATCTGCAAGGCAAGGCAATCGTTAGAGCCCATTAATAGACATATACTTTGAGGTCCAGAGATCTTACCATCATTCCATTTTCTTCCCCTGAAAAAGTTAGCTTCATTCAAAAACTCTGGACAACATACATATACATATTGTGAGCTTAGGGATTTAATTAACCATCCGAGTCTAGGAATTTTATCACACTTAGTAAGAAGGACATGGGATGGATGATGGCAAGAGACCCAGAGCCTGGGGAAGTAAACATTGGTAGAGGTGTACAAAAAGTGGGCCGTCAGATCCACGTGGGTGCCACGCGGGTGAGTAATAAATGGGAGTTATAGTGATGATGGTGGAGCCAACTGTCCAAATGCGTGAAAAGTGAAGGCCACTTGGGAAGATTTAAATGCATGCATGGGTCATAAATGAAGGTCAGGCTAGTTTACAGAGGAGAGAGAAAACCACCTGTTTGAAACTGGCCAAGAGCCAAGTTTCAAATAGGTGGTATTCTGCACAAAACAAGCTCACAGACAAAAACCAACAATAGAGGTAGCACAGTGAGGTTGCTAGGCTACCTGGCAGGGTACACATAGAATATACATCAGAGCCAAAGGATATATACATGTAGACCAGAGGGATATACAACAAATATACACCAAATTTACACATATATATATCGCAGAGCAATCACATACAAGAAACCAGACAAAGCATAGAATATTTACAACTTCCTACACTATATACAGACTAGATTACACCTGCACAAAGGGTGGACAACCCTCTGGCAGAGCTGACCCACCAATGGGTGGAAAACCAGAAAGAAATGCAAGGCAAGCAAACAAAAGCAAAAGCAACCCAAGACCCACAAAACTAGAAAGAAAGAAAGCCGAAGGGAGAGGAGGCACCAACCTTAAAACACAGAAAGGAGAGGAAAGGAAACCTCTGAAAAAGCTCTACAACAGCTTCAACTGCCAAACAATCACAACTCACCACCACCAACCACTCACAATGGCTCAGAAATGCTCGAAATGATTAGCACTGGATTATCGCTAAATCGCTGCAAATCACTCTAATTGCTTAAGTGTTTAATCGTGATAAATGTTAAAATGATAGGTAACTTCTATTTATACCCATGGTAAAAAGCAAGCCACCTTTCCATCCAAAAACTCCAGACAGACAGACCTCTGGATTCTGGGCCCGGGGATTCCATGCGATAATACCATCTTAATGAAAGAAGACATCGCAACAAAGAATCCCAGAGTCTAGAATCCAGCTCCCAACAAAGGATGACCAACTCTGAGACTGGGGTCCCAGAGGCACGAGAGACTAACAAAACAAAGCAAAACTATGGGGAAGAAAACCCCGGAGAAGGAAAACAAAGAAAATAAAGGAAAAGACAAGGCAAGAGCCAAAAGTAGAAAAACAAAAAAGGGGGACCCAAAATTTTGCTCACAAATTGTAGGGATGGGGATGCAGGGCATAACAGATACTTGTTAAAGTCTACTTTGTTAGGAGCTTTAGAAACACTATTGAGTGTGCACTCGGTTAAGAGATTTGTAGTTGGATTGTTATATCCACCTTCCTTAAAAGGATTTTTACACTTTGCTCCTCTTGTTAGAATGATAGAAAATTAAAAATTGACCTAGTAAATGAAATCTCCTATTGCTAATACAAATCCAATTTAGTTTACATGAAAATTTTTATCACCTAATTGTGATTGAATAATACCTCTGATTCTCGGTATCCTCTATTCTTGGTTCTTGCTAACCAAATTCACATTTTGTTATTCTGGTTCTTGAAACTCTCAATCTGATCCATAGATGTTCTTGTTGGATTCATTCATCTTCTCCTCTCTATTCACATCCTTAATAATGAATGATTGCATCATCTATTTATAAGATGGATTGACTTCATCAGGTTTTGAGAAAAACAATGTTAACTCTAAGATCAGGTTTACAACTTGTACCTAGATCTCCTAGTCTATGTGTTTTAAATCAGTTAGACTGATTAAAGAACTTACATTCATCTTTCTTATCCCTAAAGAAATGGATTTAAAAACAAATTAATATCCTATAAATAGAATAATCTTTCTTTATCTGTCGTGGAAGTCAGATTCACTTTTTACGGGCTGCAACTAACTTTCAATTTCTGTCTGGCGGTTTTTCTCTGACTGTCTTTCAGTTTTGTTCTGTCAGTTTCTCTTTAACTATTTGTTAGTCTACACTATATCCTACACATCGGGTTCCTTTTTTGGGTTCCTCTTTATCTTTCTATCCTTGCATTTTCAAATTACACACTAAGTTGTGTTGTTGATTCTCTTTGCACTTAGTCATCTTCGATGATCTCTTTCTATCTAATCTTTGGTTTTCTCTATCCTATCTATCAGTGTATGCTTACCAAAAGTGTTTTTTTCATACTAATGACAAATTAATGTCATTAATCTCCCCCTTTTACATTAGTATAAAAAATGATATGTGCAAAATACTAACAAAATGTTATGTATATACAACATATATAATCCTTAGTCATTTCATGAATCCCCCTATGTATATGCTGGTATATCTGTACATATGATATCTTTCCTTATACATATCATTTTACCATATGAATATACATATACATATTTACCATTTTCCCATCTGAATGAATGAATACACATATTATTTTCCCTTTTGTTTTGTACTCATATCATTTTCCCCTTTTTTGATATTAAGGGAAAACATCAATACTTTAGAGCTTATAAAAAATGTGGGAGTGTGAAGACTTCATGTCTTCCATCATTTTCTCCCATTTTTCTTTGAGGTTCTCTAGAGCCATGTGCTTGAGTGTGATCTTTGAGTGCATGTCATAGATGCTATCTGCTACAGACATCTCAGGAGTTGCTATCAGTTGCCTTGCTAAACTGATGTGATGTTGGAGTAGTGTAAGGTTTGGTAGAAGTTGAGCTTGGGGCTCAGTTACTTCTTCTCTAAAGTGTGTCTCTGCTTCCCACAGTTCCTAACTTAACCTTTTTATCTCAATTATTTTCTCGTAATGCAACTTAACTGCATTGTCTCCATCAGTGGTTAATCTTTTTGCACTATTTGCTAGATATGTATCCAGCTTTGCAATGTTGTCACTAGTCTCTTTAGTGAACTTTTCTATTATGCTTAGTTACTGAATTAAGGTTATAGCTTTAGTTATAATTGGATCTAATTTAGTGATGAATTTTGATAGCTTTACCTTATTTACCACCACTTCTTGGCTAATGTTCTCAATTAGCTTCTGCTAGTACTTCATCTTTGCTCTCTCCTTAATTACCTTTTCTGCATCAATATTTTGAGTTGTTATTGCGTCGGTGAGAGTGGCTAATTTATATAGAATGGGCTTGTTCTGATCAATATCAACATCAGGTAAAATTTAGTGTAATATGTCCTGTGTTGTCTCTAGTACCATGGAGTCCCTATGTTGTTTCTTCAGCTTCTCTTGTAATGCCTTTCTTTGGCATATTTCTCCGTATCCTTGTAATGCTTCAAAATCAAGTGTAGATGGGTCACACTTTGGTATTTCAATAAGTTCATCCAAGGTGACTTCCAACTTATTCTTCTTTGATTTCTTCCTTTTCTTTTGTCATTCACTAGAATGTAAAACCATTGCCAATTTCTCAGCTTTCTCAGTTGTGCTTGATGAAGTTGCCTGTTGTGCTTCTTTTTGTTGATTGGTGTTGGTTTCATCTTGTCGGGTGTTTGCAGACCTCTCCACATTCACCTTCACATCATCGATAGCACATTTTTTGGTTTCCTTAGGAGTACCATCTTTTGGTTTGTCTCCTTCATCATATTTCTTAGCTTCATCATTCTTTGTGCCTGCATTCTTCGCTGTTGTATCTGCATCCTTTTCTGTATCTCCTCCTATAACCTTATCAGTATCAGTTACATTTTGAGTAGCTCTGATGTCTTTCTGACCATCATTGTTATCTTTCTTTTCTTCTTCTCCTGCAACGTCAAGAGAATCCTTTGTAGGTGACTTGTTTGATTCTTGCAGAATATTGATAGCTTGTATCAATATTGGCATGTTGCCTGGAATGTTTACTTATGAAGTATCAACTATTGTGCCCTGTTCATCGGTTGTGTCTTTTACAAAAGTGATATCTTCATCTTTATTAATTTCCTCTATTGGGTCATCGGTGATGTCAATGATATTAGCATCCACAATGTTGTCATTTGTGGTGTTTGGCCATGATTCATCTACAACATTTGCATTCTTGTTGTTGGTTGTGTCATCTTCTTCCTTGTCTAACTCAACAAATGTGTCATCTTGAGTTTCCTTATCAACATCTTGTTGTTGTAGGTCTTTGTCGGGGCTTTCCTCCTTAGTAGGTATGTTCATAATTTTACTCCATTTCTTATGGTTGTCCTATTCAAGCTCTATAAGCTTTCCTTTGAGAAATTTATATGCTCTCAACTTCGATGAGAAATCCTTTTTTTACTTCTCCATCATTTCATCTATTTCTACCTTCTTGGATTCAGGTGGCATGAGAGTAAGAAGTACTCTTTCTCTTATTTCTTTCTCATTCTTCAAGGAAAATGTCCATCTGGAGTATATTCTATCCAATAGTTCTCTTGGTACATGGTTGCCTTCAAACTAAATTGGTACATATTTAAAATTGTACATTTTTGCTATGATGGCATCCTCTATTTTATTTTGATCTTCTAGGTCTAATTTCAACCATCTTCTGATCTTTGAATTTGTAATAGATCCTAAGTTTGACATAGATTTACAGATGTCATCAATAGATTCTGGATCTTTTACCTTGACACTTTCTTCCTCTATAGCTTCATCCTACTTGGTGTCTTTAATATCTTCTCAGGTTCTGATGAACTTTCTCCCTCTTTTTTTTTCCCTCTCTTCGGTGTGGTATCTTTCCTCTTGTATGTCCTGACCTTTCCTTTCTTCAAAGGTGAAGGAGTTGAATCCTTTGATGTTTGGCTTCTTGTTCTAGAAGCAGCTATTGTCCTTGGCTTCTTAATTGGTGGAGGAGGTGGTGAATCTGACTCTATTTCCTCATATTCATCCTTTCCTTCATCTTCAATGATAGGTAATTGTTCTTCAGTTTCTTCCTCATGTTCAAATTTTTCATCTTGTTCAGCTTCTTCTTCAGTTGCCGACAGTATTTTCTTGAGATTCTTTACCATCTTGTCCTTCTTCCTGACAATTTTCTTAACAACTAGGCCAAATTTTATTCTTGTCTTGGCCTCCTCATATGTTCCAAACTTGGGTTGTCTTGATCAATGTTTATCTCAGACTCCAATGGTTGTAACCATGATGTCATTGATACAGTAGTCTTGATATATATATGATCTTTATATTTTTCAATGATTTTTTCGACGATCCTTACCCTCTTTTGCATTCGGTCTTTGAATACATTGAAGAATTCATCCATGACTATCTTAAAGTTATCTCCCAGTGATGCGATGTGTTCACTGATTTGCATGGTGACTGGTTTGGTGTTGTCCCATTTCACATCTCCTACCAACGGGAATGTTTCTTGAAAATGGAAGAAAATACACATTATGAGTGAGCCAAGCTTACATATGTTTGACTTCACATTCTTGGTAGTCTTTAAGTTATCTTTCAACTAATTTAGTAGAAGTTTGGATAAGTCTAATTGTGTTCCCTTCTTCACAATTTTGTAGGTTTTGTCTACTACACCTGATGATATGATGTTCAATCTACTAGCTTGGAAGAATTTGTAGCCTAGAATGCATGCTCTGAATTTGATCTCATCATCAGTTATGGTGGTAAATTTCAATCCTTTTCCATCCCAGTTGGCTCCTGTCATCTTCTCGGTCTCAGTCTTGGGGTGGATACTTGAGTGCTTTCACCTTTTTAGTTATAGGGTAATCGATGACAGCATGGATGACATCTCAGGTTATCACCTTCGGTTCATTAAGCCATAGCTTGTATTTATGTATTAGACTTAGCACTAACCGAATCCATTTAGTTTTGAAATCCTTCAGGAACATTAGGGCATTGGTGAGCCCTTTTAATTCTATATGCATGTGTTCATCTTTCAGTGTTCCCTCTTCATTCAATAGCTTCTTATAAGATTCTTCAACTTGTGAAGTTCCTATCTCTGCAATCTTACAGTGTATGAAAGATCAAACATCTTCCATGAGAAAAACCCTTGCTGGTATGTGTGAGAATGCTCCAACATCGTCAGGTTGTGAGGAAACCTTAGGATGAATCTTGTAGTTAGGTTCCTCACATGCCGATTTCTTGATGAGATTGAACTCATCCTTCTTTGTGTTCTTGGATTTCATAGTTCTTGATGTCGAGGCCATTTTCAAATTTAGGGCTTCCTGTGAAATGCATGAAAATAGAGTTGTCAGTTCTGTAGAACTTACTGTTTACTCTTGCAAATATTTATGAAGTACTTTGGAGTGTTGTGTGTCAAGTTGTGGCCGCTCTATGATTCAGTCTCTTTCTACTCAAAAATCGCCTTGGTCGCTCTGCTATGGTCATTGTGAACAATGAGTTGTTATGTTTCCCTATTTATAGCTGATTCCCTACAACGCGTGTCAGTAATGCTTTCCAACTCCCTGGTGTATGAACATGGATTTCATCAGTGAAGACTTTGTTTTCCTTCAGTGACAATTATAACATTTCAGAGCAGTCATTATACTTCTTGCTTTTACCAATAGGTTTCAATATTGCAAACAACTTGTTCACTTTGCTTGTTTACTGGCAAGGCTCAGTTTACACTTTTAGCAACTTTGCTTTCTTATGCTAACTGACACTTCTCGATAAGTGTAGGAAGTCTTAGTTTTGATTGTATACCAACAGGTTTTGATATGAATACCTGATAGCATAGTTATCATAGATTTTAACAAGTAATACCATGATGCATCTTTACTTATGCTAATTTGGCATTATATCAACATATTATGGAACTGGTGCAAAATAATAGCTTGGGGTAATACAGTTCCATACTTACTTGTTCTACTTAGGTGGGGGTGGTGATACAACCAGATCCATTGGATGGGGTGTCACCATTTGCATTGCTCAATGCAACTTTATCATTCTTTGAATCTTTTCTCCACATTTTGTCTCTTTCCCTTCAGATGTCTTCAATGGTGTATCCATTGGGATATGTGCTGGTCTCTATTATTCGGTCTCTATAGTCTTTCTTGAGATGACCAACTTTATGGCAATGTAAGCATGTCATTCTGAGGTTAGTCCAACCTCTATACTTTCTAGTCCATTGTCTCATATAATTTGTAGCAGTGTGACCATATCTTCCACATGCTATACAATTTGTCCAAGTGTTGTAATCCCATACATACTGGTTACTGACTCTCTTCGGTTGATAGGGAGTTTCTTGACCTTTAGGCTTCCATGCTTTCCTTTCCTTTTTCCATCATTCAAGATTTGTGTGCCCATTCATTTTTCAAGTAGGACAGTACTTGTCCATGTAGGTTTCCTTCTTTGGTTGTTTCATCTCAGACTTACATTCATATGCTTTATGTCCTTTCTTGTTACATTTATAACAAAATCCTATGAATAAAGATGTAGATATAGGAATACCTTTCATTTTGCCTCTGCATACATTTGATGTATGGCCTTGCTTTCCATAGTGATTGCATGTCATCTTTCTTGGTCTTGAATTTGTATAGACATTCTTTGGATCAGTTTGATTTGATGATTCTCCATTCTCGGTAAAACCTAGACCGGTATCGTTGTGGACTCTTCGTTGTCCTTCAAGAAAATCATCCATTCTTTTATTTCTTTCTTCAGTTTTCTTGATAATTTCATTATGTTGTTGCTGAATTCTTATTTCATATTTTAACTTTTCATTCTCATCCCTTAGTTCACCGATAGCTTCTATTCTTTCAATGAGTTCAAAATTTATTTTGTTTGCCTCTTGACTCATAAGAATAACCTGATTTGTAATCTCATGGTGATGCTTTGTAAGTCTTTGTATTTCAAACTCTTTTTCTTATGGATTTTCTATAATCTTTCTTCTATCATCAATAGCTAGTGTTCTTTCTTTCTCATCTTGTCTAGCATTGTTCATGACATCATTCATCCTTACCATTTGTGTCTCCTGATTGATTTGCAGAGATTTAACTTGTCCAGCCAGATGTAGATTGATTTTAGTTAGGCTTGTGATGCTTTCTTTTGATGTATCTGATGCTTTGCTTATAGTTGATCCTAAAGACTCAAAGAAATCTGATATCTCTTCCTCATGATAATATGTCTCATTACATCAAGATGCCATATTCTTTCTTTCATCTAGCAGTCATCTTATATCGATTCTAGCTTCTTTATACTATTCATAGAACATCTGAATTTCAAGCCTCTTATTCTCAATATTTTTATCAAGTCTTTACTTCTCCATTGTATGATCTTTTTGTCTTAAGCCTTTAAGCTTTCCAAGAGGATACTCAGCTTTGATACCAATTTTTGGGATTAATGGGAAGTGTGTCCTGAGAGGGGAGGGGTCAATTAGTACCTCTAAAACTTTTGTATCATTTAATCAATTAACCTTTGTAATCAATTATATATCCATTCAATCTGATATATACTATCTTGATGTGAGTTATATCAATCCATAACATTAACATACATGTGAACATTCATAGAAACATCCATGAAAGTAATAAGACACATAACACAATATATGATATCGAAGAAAACTCCTGTTAGGAAGTAAAAACTGTGGTGGGGATGGCACCCACAAAATCTTCACTATCTGCAGATTGGAAGGGGGTAGTTAAGGCTTAGAATTTGATCACTTATGATGATCTACCATGTTAAGAGTATCGGTAGAGACCTATTAAATTATACTTTTTTAGGAGCTTTAGAAATATTATTGAGTGTGCACTCGGTTAAGAGATTTGTAGTTGGATTGTTAAATCCACCTTCCTTGAAAGGTCTTTTACACTTTACTCCACTTGTTAGAATGATAGAAAATTACAAATTGACCTAGTAAATGAAATCTCCTATTGCTGATACAGATCCAATTTAGTTTACATGAAAAATATTATAACCTAATTGTGATTGAATAATACTTCTGATTCTCGATATCCTCTGTTCTTGGTTCTTGCTAACTAAATTCACCTTTTGCTGTATTTGTCATGTTTCCCTAGCCATATCCTCTAAAAATTTGTGTTTGACAAGAGGATATGGCCCCGAAAGCTCAAAACTCAGCAGTGGTTGAGAATGTTGAGCCCATGAATCCTAAGAACAAGCTACCTCTTGTCAAGGCAGCTGAACCAGACATGATGGGAGCACTTTCATCCATTTTGGATAGAACTCTTTTGACCAAGGAAATTTTCATGTTCATCTATTATAAGGTGAGGATATTTGTGAAGCAGAGATTGATTCATCTTACTAGAAGTTATGTGTAGACAAGAAAGCAAAGAGCGATAATGTTCATCTATAGTCAAAAGGTTTGACACATGCCCTACATATCCCAAAGGTATTCAAGAATGAGTGGATAAGGAAGGTCCTTATCCGAGTACATGACCAATGTATGTGGATAGATCAACCTGTGAAGATCACAAAGGATGTGTTACACATTGTGACTGGTTACTCAACTGGAGACAAGCCTAAAGCTATCAGATAGATTAAGAAGAACAAGTTGAGTGAGTTAACCAAAGCCAAATGGGATGGAAGAGGTCTGAAGGTTTCTACTATTGAAGACCCTGAGTTTAATTTCACATGCGACATCTTGTCCTATCGATTATTTCAATCATCTCAAGTGGACAACGTACCTTGTGGAGCTGTTGATCTAGCTTATAAGATTGTAAAGAAAGATATGCAAATTGATCTATGTGAGATACTATTGAAAAAACTTGAAGAAAACATGAACACTATAAGGAAAGACAAGACAAATACATTGAAGTTTGAATCACTAGTGATATGCATATACTTTAATTTTGAGAACTTCTTTCCATCTATTAGAAGTGTGAAATGAAATGTTGATAAACTAGTCATCTATCAAATAAGTGAGTACATTTAGAATCTAGGAGAAATTTTTTTCTTTATTATGAATGACTACTTCACCAAATTTCAAGCTAGGATGCATAAAAAATTTAGAGTTCCACCTTAATTAGTTGAGAAATATCATGATTCTATCTATTTTGAGGTAGACACCGAATCATGTATTAGCAACGCAATTGAGCCTAGGAGAATATGTCTAGATCCTATGGGATATGAGATGGATATATAATTTGCATCTCAAAAAATCAAAAATCTCTTAGCTAAGCCTGCTGATAAAAGAGCCAAGAGGTATGGAACATATGAATAAGTTAAGGCTAGATTAAGCAAGGTATCTTGGCACCTAAAATTCAAAGAAAATCTAGCAAGATGAGTGCTAATTTGACTAAGGATTTGGAAATTGATAATGAAGAAGATGAGGCAGAACCCTCTGATGTGGAAGGAAAGAAACCACAAGTGTTGAAGCCTCCACCAAGCCCCAAATCTACTATATCATCAACAAAGTCTACAAAATCACCAAAAGAAAAGAAGAATTTTGTTGAACCAAAAGAGAAGACATATGGAAGAAGCAAGAAGGAAAACACTAGACCAAGGAGAAATTCAAGCTACCACCAGAAAATGACACAGAGACTGAAGATTTAAGAAAACTCAAAGTTGTGAAGAACAAGCCTCCACCACCAGGAAGTCTAGATGAAATGTTAGACAAAATAAAGAAGCATGGAACATTCAGAGGAATGAGGTGAGCAAAGTAAAACACTCAAAGTAAAGAGAAAAAGGTAAAAATTGAAGATGTAATTATTCTCTCTTTACACAAATTCAGATACACACCACTTCAAGTTTTCAAGTTTTTTCCTATTGAGTTATACAACAACATAGATGAAAGATGGAAATATGCTATGAATGCTGAAAAAAAAGAGAAACATCTCTTGTGCTAACTATACCAAATATATGTATTAAATAAATTGAAGAGACCTTGAAACAAAACTCTAAATGGTTTCTTGTAAAAGGGATATCTTTAAGGATTATGAAAGGAGACTTGGAGCAATTATAGTTGGAAATCAATGCAAAATGGAGAGATATATTCTACATCAAAGAGCCTAAATCTCAAGTTGAGAAAGAAAAGGATAACATAACCGATGAAGTTGTAACAAATGATCAAGGTAAGAATAATCCTTTTGATTTGAAAATTGACACCGATGAAGTTATTATTGAGGATATTACTGAAAAAGATCTTGGAGATGATACATCACAAAAATGAGAATGTTATGGAAACCCAGGAAATTGATACAGAAAAAATGAACATCAATGATAAGGCTACTACCAATCCTACTCTCTAGCCTATATTGGAATAAGTAATAGATTATCACATAACTCAAGGTGATAATGATCTAGTTTTTATGGATACAGATCATGCAGAAAATGACCAACCAAAGGAAACAAAGAAGGAAAAGGAAATAGAGAAGGAAAAGGACACCAAGAAGGATAAGGCTACCAAGAAACCAACAAAACTGAATATCAAATCAGTTCCCCCAACCGATTCCTTTACACAATAAAAGAGCCCGACAAAGATGAAACAAAGGAACAAAATGAACAGAAGGAAGCTAAGAAACACACAAGTGAGTAGAAATAGGACACACTAAGAGAAAAGAAAGAAGAAGGGAAATAGGAAGAAACCAAACAAGAGGAGAAGAGAGCTAACACTAGTACAAAAGAGACAACATTCGATGCACTGAAGGCATCATATTCACCAATGAAGATATCAAAGAAGAAGAAATCAAAGAAGAGGAAACATATAGATATGAGCCAACCGATAATTTTACCAAATGTCAACCTCTCTATTATGGACTATGATGAAATGAACGAGTATGAAGAATTAGTGAAATTTTTTTAAAAAAAATTACTTCAAAAGAGGAAGGAGACTGATGTATTTGAAAGCATCAAGGATGTCTTACAGGACATTTTCCCAGATGTCATTGTTGATCAAATAGAAGATATCATTCATTAGGTGAATGAAGTTACTGTTATACTTATCTAAAGTGAAAAGATGTTTCTTAACGACCCGTAGAGGTAAAGTAATTAATTCAAATAAAGTCCTTTTACTTCATGATGGAATTTCTCATAAATGCTTAAATATTTTCACTCATGTGGCATGGGAAGTCAATTGTTAACGGTAAAAATTTAGGAGCTATAAATCAGTGAAATATTGTCAAAAAGAATTACCATCTCTTTGTCAAATTTTCTAAACTAAAACCCCTGGCGATAGTTGTTACTTCCTTTCATATTCCTGAGATAGATTCCTAGTTCCTAATTCAAATCAATCAAAGCATACCTACCAAATTTATGGGATTAGATGGGATGATTGGTATCTCCTCCGAATGGCACAAAATCATGAATACTTATCTAAGGTTCTTCGACATGTAGAGCTTTCATAGAAGATTGAATACAGAAAGAATACATCCCATTATCGAGAAACTAAAGGAGATTGGATTATTCAAAGTTGTCATCTTTCCTGTTGCGATTCAAGCTCCAGAGCTTGTTTGAGAATGTATAGCCCGCTGTAATCTGGACACCAAGAAAATTATTTTACCCAATGACATGGTGCTACTCTCTATTGATCAAGACTCCATCCAGAGCTCCCTTAGTATTCCAGAGCAGGCTGAAATTCTAGAGTAGGCTGAATACTCAGAAATGACATACAGTCAGGCAGTTACTGAGTATGGAGCAAAGAAGGCTGTGTGGAAGAAGGAAATAATGAAAACATGGTTCCAAGAGTCAAGGAGTGCCAAGGGAAATTTTACTAAAACACTATATGTTACAAACCTAGAGCCAAAAATTATAGACATCTTGGTATTGCTTCACAGGATTAGAGGTGAGAGTGATGCACTAAATTTTGTTGAGCACCTCCCAACATAATTTCATTGATTGGGCTCACATGGTAAGTGAAAATATTTCAAATGCCCTAAATAGAGCTAAACATCAGAATGAGTTCTATATGTCCTCAGTTTTATTATATATCTTAGCAATAATTCAAATTTGGCCACGACTTCCTAGGATGGAAGAATTCCTGGAGGATGTTAAGAGTTATGAATTCTTCCCCTGTTTGTAATTACATAAAAATTATAATGAGTATCTCAAAGTTAATGATGCATTTACAATGAGACTATGTAGGGAGTTACAAGGTTTCCCAGAAAGGAGATTTTTCTGGAAGCCGTGGCATTTATCAACCAATTTGGAGCTTATTTTATCCAATTTGCGAATTTCTCATAGATTCGTCTTGCATGATTTGATGATTTCCCCTTGAAGTTGCCCAAGTATTCTGATGACATGATCGTGATGGTTGAGGTGATGAGGCAAGCAATCCAAGAGAACCTAATCTATGTAATCATAAGGAAGAAAGGATATGATTTCCTAATGACTATTGGAGCCTATAGTTGTGTGTCTTGGTCTGATGCAAAGAATGTTTTGAAAGCATTCTCAAAGAAGTTTCAATTGGAAACATATGATTTTCTGAGGCCCCAGTATGATCCTGTGAACTATGCCTGAGATTAATTGCAAATGGGTCACACCATTCATCACATTAATGACATAGAAGACTATTGGGCCAACTGCAAAGATGATCTAGAAAGCAGGGATAGATTCTATGCAAGATCAACTATTGAACAAATCAAAAGGCTCAAAGTTAAGATTGCAATTGAAGGCATAGAAGATGATGGCCAACATATGTATGATTATACATAGAAGATTAAGCCCCTCCCTATAAGCTCTAAACCCATGCTAGGTCAAGCCATTGATGACTTGCAGACCTTGATGGGCAGGATCTACAAAAGGATATAGTAGTGGATTCAATGGATGACGGGCAGAAGGAAGAGGTCGGAAAGGAAACCTCCTTCTCAACAAACTCCTACAAAAGTGATCAGGAGTACTCCTACATCATCCTTAGCTACTATCCTGACCATAGCCAAGAAGCTAGCTCAAATAGCAGGTGGAGGTGATGAGCCTCTTGAAAAGATGATTCCATTGGACAAGACATGCAGATATGACTCGCCTCCTATCATTGGCTCAATAGAAGAAGTTGTTTCTACATACCCGATCAAGCCTCTAGCTAAGCCTATTAAAAATATAGAAATAGAGCAACTAGTTAAAGCTAGCACTTTGGGTACACAAGGTGACACCTCGATCCAAGATACTCCAAGGCGAGGGTCCCATGTTATAGTAGAAGTGGGTGAAGATAGTTCCAGCACTGCAGCCATAGAATCAGATGAAGAGGTTGGAAAGAAAAAGAAAGTTACTCAAGTCACTAAATTGGTTTCTTCCTCTCCTACTTCAGTAAATCCATTTGCTTCCAGACCTAAATCTACTCCTCCATTCATCAGGAAGTTGTTCATAGAAGAATTGGTCTCTGCCACCAAAGTTACTAGTGTGGAGTGTTGGATAGAGAACACTCTAGAATGCAAGAGGAAGAGGATAGAAGAAGGAGATCCCAGAAAGGATACTCTTTCACAGGACTTACAATCCAGTACCACTGTGAGCAAGGTGAAGAAAACAAAAACATTGTCTACATTAGGCCAAGATCTAGAAACATGGCACTTCACTATGGATGTAGCGAAGCCCACAAAAGAAGGCAGGATTGAGGATTTATCCACCTCCAATTTCAAGCTACAGTCATTTGATATGGGATTGGCTCATCATGATACCAAGGTGGATTTGTGGAAATCCTCTAATATTGTAATTAAAGAAGAGCTTGAGGAGTTCAAGACTGCTAAAGTCCAACTTAAAGAAGAAGTCACTAAACTAACTAACTTTATCAGGCAGTTAGTTTCTCCAGTTGCAAGAATTCCTAGTGCCTAAACCACTTTTGATCCCAATGCTATAGAGAATAAATCCTTCATAACCAAGTTGAAAGAAGAAAGACACTTTGGGAAGATTGGTAAAAGATGGATTGAGAGGCTCAAATCTGAAGGGCTTGTAGTTATTGAGCAACTGGGTGATACTCTCCTAAAGTTGGAGAAGGAGAGAAACAACATTGATAAGAATTTGCAAACTCTCACGTCAGAAAGGGTGAAGTGTCAAGAATGCATAGTAATGCTGCATGTAGTAGTCAAAATGAAGACTAAAGAGGCGATAAAGGCCAAGATCTTACAGAAAGGAGATGAGCCTTTAATTGAATGGCTTCAAAGTTTGGAATTTAAGACTGAGATGATCATCCAAGCTGAAGGAGGGTTGCAAAAGACATACATCCAAATCAAAGAAGAACAGAACAAATATTTTAAAATCCTTCAGGGTCTTCACACGGAGTCATAGAAAAGTGGTCAAGGAAAAGAAATGATCAAAGTGACTAACATGCATAAATCCTTCTCTGATTATGTAGATAAGATGATAGAATAGTCTCCCTCTCACTTGGATAAGGTGTCGGAACTCCAACAGTTGAGCGGGTGCATCTATAAAGCCATGGAAGAACTAAAAGATCGGGTAGATGTGATTAAGATTCTAGCCAAAGATCATTCCCAATGGCTCATTAGATATACAAATGTCCATATCAATAGGCATGAAGAGTTTATCCCAATCATCATAGTTGTCACCGCCTATAGGGAGAAATTAGATAAGGGGAAGAAAATGGAAGCATAAATATATTCCCTCTTATACTAAATTTTGACAGAGCTTGTAATAGATAAACATTTGTTTATTATTTATGGTTAGGGAAGTTGAACCATTTTGGTTACCCCTTTTTGTAACGGTCAAACTCTGAAGATCTATATGTACTATTTTGAAAATCAATAGAATGGTCAGCTAAATTTTGGTGTGAAGAACTTCATTTTTGTTGATTCAAATTTGTTCATGTCCAAATGCCAATGTTTTAACTGTTTCATTGCATTTATCTTTCTTTCAATTTTAATGTTTCTTTAAATTGGATTTATAGTTCAAGATTAAACCGAAGTTCTGCATTATGATTTGATACAGTTAATTAAAGGGATATTTGGGTGCCATCCATAGATTATGAGGAATATTCTTATGAAATAGATTGATTCATCTTCATTATGTTATCATTGGTCTTTTAGTTTCATGTTTGCATCTTCATTATCAGTTCCTGCATTACTAATTTTAAGATCTTTTATGATTTATAAAGTCTTAAAATTTGGCTAGATAGAAAGCTGGATCTATTTGCCTAAACTAGTTCTTGTCTAGGCCTAGTTCAGATTACCTCTTCTGGTCTCGGGTTAAGAAAAAACCCCAATTAAATTAGGAAAGAAAAAAATTCATTGAAGATTAATCACTTAAGGGAGCTGTACCTTTAAATTCAGAGGGAAATTAGTTATTCAGTTACATTTCCCAACTGTTGTATTTGATTGTTTCTTTAATATTTGGGCATTTTAGAGCTGAAGTGAAAAAGAAAAATATGTTTACCAATAATAAGGTATCACTTTCTAAGTCATCTAACGAGATTGAGACTAAGTTGTCTCATATACTTTCAATATTTTAGAAAGTTTGTTCTTTTTCAAAATTTATCAAGGATATCATGAAGAAAGATGAGCCTGTTGAGACTGAGCTGACTGAGCAGTTGAAAAATGTTTCTACCGAGTTTGGTACTTTAAAAGTCTATTACTTGAGGTAGAAACACTTGATGGGGATGCAACAAGAACTAAAAAATCAAGAGAATAAGAGAAGGCTGGAACTTCTAGATTCCCCACATGGAATCCATGCAAAGGCATTTGAAGAAGGCCAAGGAATTGGTCAACACCCCTGATCGTAATTCACTTGACACCATCATTAGAATGAAAAATAATGTTTCTACTCAAATTGTCATAATTCAAACACTCAAATATGCATGGGAGTCATCCCTAGCCGATATACAAAAGTACACTCACATTTTTGATAAGGTATAATATATCCTACCGAGCCCTAAGCACTTTTGATTTTGGCATATTTGTCAAAAAAGAGGGATAGTATAGTATGTATTAACAAGGGAGATGTAAGTAAAAGGGGATACTATAATGGTATGGGAGATATAAGCATGTGTATAGGTGGAGTTACACACAATTTTGATGACTTTGAAGTTTTTGTCAAAATGCCAACTAATGTCAAAGGGGGAGATTGATACTCCTTTGAGATAGTTTGTTGTCATTAGTTTTGTCAGTCATAATAGTCAATGAAGACAATTGGTAAATAGGAAGAATACACTAAGGCAAATAGTTGGTAAATCAGAGTATCAATGACATCGAACACTAAACAATATCAAGTTACCAAGTTAAGCAGAAGACAATTATCAATCAAAGTTAGTCACAGAGAAGACGTTATGTCACCGAGAAAGATAAAAGAAAATTACCAAACACACCAGAGCCAACATAAAAATTCAAATTTGAATACATTGAACCTAGACTCCAAGTGAGAAAGCTCTCATACTATTCAAGACAAAAGTTAGGTAGAACATTGGGATTACACTAATATGATTGCACATGATCACAAGGAAATTCAACCAATGATATTAAAGTATAATAAATACATTGGGAATGAAACCAACCTCACACCACCTCACCTCCACTGTAGAAGGAGAAGGATCTAATTTTCTTGACCACCTTAAGATCATTTAAAAAGAAACAAAACATATTGAGAAAAGAGAGATGGTGAATATTTATAGAGAAAGAAGCAGTCGCAATGACAGAGAAAATATCGAATGAAGAAGTTATAGTGTGATAAACAAAGAAGTTACTGAGTGAAGAAAGAGGTAATGCACTTGCAGAGCATAAAGAGTCTGAACAACATTATGGTTGATGCATACTTGAAGACATTCTTGTAATAGTTAGAAGAGTAGAAATCCCATAAGTGGGTAGGCCTTAACAGGTCTTATTTTGTAAATCCTCTAACTGGGTACATCTCTTAGATGAGAGATTGTTAAATCCTTTAACTAGGTAGACTAAATAAGTATTTTTTACTCTTGACTGAGTATAATACTCGTAATAGGGTAAGCTACCAGAAGTAGCTAACATTGTAGCTCTAACTAAGCAACCTTTATTATGCAGAAGTGAAGGATATTTAGTTCGGTGAAAAGAAATGAATAAAAGTTAAAATTTGTAAAGTATTGATTCATCTCTCCCCTCTCAACACTTACCTTTCCATAGATTAATCCAATAGTTTCCTTAGTATTTCTACAACAAACAGAGCTTTCAGGGTTACTGTTTTCTTAACCTAGCCAATGTTCAAACTTCTCAAATTCATGGGAAAGTTTTTGGACTTGAGTAGGAGGGACCCTTAATGATTCTTCTTCATCATGTGAAGAATGAGTAGATTTATTTTCCATGATAGTATTGGGATCAATAATATCAATATTCCTAGGAAAGAAAGAGGATTCAGGATCAAATGAACACATAATTTTATGACTTCTTCTAACTAGAATACTATAAGTCAGACTCAAAGTGATAAAGCTCATGCACAAGGGAATAAAAGGAAAGGAAGATGCAATGAAATTTGAAATAAAAATACAATTTTACTATCAAATTTAAGCATGAAACTATGATGTAATGGATAAAAGGAAAGATATGATTTAACTATAATGCATGTAATAGAGACCTAAATGCAAAGAAGGGAAATCTAACACCAAAATTAGAATGGAAATGTACTATGTTGGGTTCACAAAAATGTTTCATATGAAATGGTGAGCAATGCTAATAAGGAAGTGATAATCCTAAAGGATAATATATTTTTTCATTAGTATACAAAGGAAATAATTTTTGAACCGTTGGTAACATGATCACTGACACAATAGTTTACAGAGATCACCAAAAATGCTAAGTGCACTATCACCGATAGACAGATTCTAAGAGAAAACCAATGACTCAGTCTACAAAGAAACCCAAAAATTAGAATGTCTACAGAGACATCACCAAGGAAATACTACAGAGCAACCCGAGCACCAGTCTACCAAGAGACAACTTCTATTTTGAGAAATGTGGATTTGAGTTACACGTTAGATAAAAGACTCAAGTTTTATAATTATCTTTAATGCTTATATTTAAAACCATTTCTTGAGGGACAAGTAAAGAAAATTTAATTTTTTCATCAGTCTAACTAATTAAAAACATGCAAACTAGGAGATCAAGGTCAATTTGTAAACCTTTGATCATAGAGTGTTCATTGTAAAGCGTGAAACCTATTTAGGTCAATATATTGTATAAATAGATGTAGAAACCAATCAAAAATTGATGATTGTAGCTGCAATAGACATCTATGGATCAGACAGAGAGTGTTATGCAGAAGGAAAACAAAAGATGAAATCATTTATGAAGAACAAGATTCAAGGCTACCGAGCAGAACAAAGGTATTAATCAATCACTATAGGTGATACACATACATTGTGAACTTAAAGGATCTATACTCAACAATTCAAGATTGCACATAATCAAGTCAATAAGTATTTTTTACTGAATTCTAACAAGTGTATCAAATAGAAGTAATCCTTTAAGAAGGCGGATTTAACAATCCTTATGTAAATCTCTTAAGTGAGTGCACACTTAACAATGTTTCTAAATCTCTTAACTGAGTAGACCTAACCCGTATAAAATGTTACTCCTAATAGGGTAAGATCATCAGAAGTGATCAAACTTGTAGCCTTAACTGACACCTTCCATTTTGTAGATAGTGAATCTTTGTTGGTTTCATCCCCACCAGATTTTTAACCTTCTAATGGGGGTTTTCTGTGTTACCAATTCGTGTGTCATGTGTACTTACATTTCATGAATGTTTCTATGAATGTTTACATACAATTAAGTTTATGATTTGATATTACATGCATAAGATAGAAAAGGATCAATGACCAGTAATGCAAGGATAGAGTACTAATGGTTAATTGATAAAAAAATTTAAGGGTACTGATTCACCCCTCCCCTCTCAGCACACACCATTCCATTATTCCAACAGAAAGATCACTCACCAAATCAAGTAGATATGGGGAATCATATGTTACACTAGGAACACCCCCAATAGCTTACCCTCAAACTCAAATCAAATTAGCATAACCCAAAATGATGAAGGGCTACTAGTGCTAGATCTAGATTTGAAGATGGAGTGTGGGGATGGGTTCCTTTAATATTAAAGAATAAATGATATGTAAAATGATATGCAAAACTATGAAAGGAAATGATGCTTTGAAAAATAAAATGATAAATAACTAGATATGATATCAGATATGATGCATAAAATTAAGTACAAGATGAAAAGAAGAATAATGCACTCAACTTGAAACAAGGAGAAGATGGAACAAAATTTAGATCTCAAATTGAGTGTCACAGATTTGTTAGAATCAGAAATGGTTCTAGACTTGACATGATACAGGAGCATCCTGGGTGTAAGGGCAATCTTGCATCACCCAAAAATATTTCTGTTTTCTTTTCAATAAGGGCTACCTTGTGCAGAGCTGCTATTTATGGAAACTTGCTATTTTTAGTAAGTTG
>MU223738.1:3804732-3827807 GCA_018584345.1 Thuja plicata
ATCAGGTCTAGTTTTGAAGATATTGAAAATTTTTGGTATTGAAAACAGGGTACAGAAACTTCGAGCTCAGTTTTGAAGGCTTTAGAGGCCCCGGATGAGGTTGAAACTTGGGCTCGATGATGTTTGCATATCAAACCATTGTAGAGCGCTTCGTGGCATTTCCGAAATGGGGTTATAATAGTCAATCGAGTCAACTGGTGATGACTTATTGTCTCCGAAATTTGGGTCACCTGAAATAGCATAAAATAATTTTCCTTCAAACTTTTCGGGTTTCAAAAGTTATTTTGAGCCGACTTTGATGTACTAAATTGAAAAATAAAATAATTCTAAGTTTGGTCGGCCCTAAGGGCTAAATTTCTGGAACCTTCTCGGGCGGTGGAAATTGCCTATATAAAGAAGGCCCGTAGTGTTGTTTTAGGTAGTTCGGGGACAGTTCTGGGTAGATCTGGGTAATAATTTGAGGCTTTGTCCTACAGAATATTGTAAGGGGAATGCCCATGTGGCTTTGCATATTGTAATTCTGAAAGTTTGTAATTCCGCATTTGTGGAGATTATAAGAAGTCCATTTTCTGTTCTTGCAAATTGTTGTTTCTTCTCTGTTTCTGTTATGTGTTTGTGGTATTAAGGGGAGCACCCTTCATCATGGCACTTTGAGACCTATAACTCCTGACTGAAATTTTTGGATCCAAAGAAATATGTCAAACAAACTTGACCTTGTCCATGAAATTTGACCTAGTCCCGGATGCTCACAAACTGATGAAATCTATGAAGGATCTATCACTGGTTATGAAACTCCCCAAATCTGGATCTGAAACCCTGAAAACATGTTCTTGCACATAAAGAGAAGGGGAAAACATTGTGGAAAGGGGTGTGCCTTTCTAAATCCCCTATATAGGAATCAACCTTGAATTGATATAGAAATTCCATAAGGAAAGTAAGACAAACAAGATAAATGTCAGTTTTACCTTGCATGAAAAACCATCATGGATGGATGTATAAATTAGTCAAATCCATGAAGATGCTTGAAATATATGTTTGGAATGTGTTGTAGGATCAAGGATGCCTTCACAAATGCATGGATCTATATTTGCCAAATCCTAGATCTTCACCAAGTGTATGCTTGAAATATTGAATGAAGAAGAGTAATGGATCTTTCCTTGCTTGAGAATTCCTATACTTGGCCACTATGGGAGATAAATTTGCATAAATGAGAGAAGATTTCCTTTTCTTGAATGGAGGAAGACTTGGAGATCTTGAAATGGATGTTTTCCTTCAAATCTTGAATCTACCATTTCAATTACACAACTTGAATGCTTTCTCTTGATCAATTGATTTCTCATGAATATTATGGATAGTATTAGATGTCAAAATGAGAGGAGAAGACCCCCTTTTATACTCATTTTGGGATTCAACATTTCCACACCAACCGCAAATAAAGATTAGGAAGAAATTTTTTTGTATTGGGTCTAGAGCCCACTTAATCACAATACCCTAGGAAAAGGTCAAATTGGGTCGACCTTGTCCAGGACAAGACCAACTTAGTTCGACCTAGTCCTAAGATTGCTAGATTCAAGGAAAATATGAGTCTTGGAAAGTGTGAAAGGTTTTGGGGAGATAAAATGAAAGATGTAGGAAATCAAGCATAAATACATTCAGATCTTAAAATCACTAAAATGGGGTCTAATAGGTCCTATAGACATCCAATAATGGGTGCTAATTTTTTAGGATTGTACACTATTAACTAAGAAGATTCTAAGACTATAGATCCCATGCCCAATAGCTCTACTAATTGTGTTGTTGAAGAGAAATCCCTAGCTTCTCAAGTTGTGAAGAAGGATGAATGGGTAATAGATAGTGGATGCTCTCACCATATGATTGGTGATAAGAGAAATTTTTTGAGCTATGAGAAGTATAATGGTGGTATGGTAAGATGGGGAGAAAATAATGGTAGTATGATCAGAGCTAGAGGATCTATTTCTCTAGATGGAAAGAATAAAGTGGATGATGTAGTGTATGTGGAATGTTTGAAACATAATCTTCTTACTGTTGGATAGTTTATGGAAAAAGGATATGGCCTACATTTTAATAATGACTAGTGCAAGATTGTAAATAACATTTTTTATTTGAATACTAGTCTGATATTTTTTTGATTGTACAAGTAGATGAAAGATAGTTATGACATAAGAGGTTATGTCATATGAATTTTTACAATATTATGGCAATAAGTTCTATTTCTTCTATTAAAGGTATTTCTATAGTGAAAAATCCTACTAGCACTATTTGCAAAGAATATTAATTAGGCAAGAAAACAAGAACTACATTTAGGTCTAAAGTTGAAAACTCAAATGGATTATTAGCTCTTGTTCATACCAACTTGTGTGTTCCTCCTAAGATAATAAGCATGCAAGGTGATATATACTTTATGTTACTAATTTACGACTACTCTAGGATGGTATGGGTAAACTTATTGCAAGAAAATTTTGAAGCATTTGACGAGTTTAAGATCTTCAAGAACATGGTAGAGACTGAGACAGGATTGAAGCTAAATTGCTAAGATCAGACAGAGGTGGTGAATTCACATCTGGTGAGTTCATCTCATTTTATGAAGAACATGGAATTAAGAGACAATTATCTACACCACGGACTCCATGAACAAATGGGTTTGTAGAGAGGAAGAACAAGTACATTCTTGATACTACAAGGACCATGAGGTTAGAAGGAAAAGTTCCATAGATTTTTTGGAGAGAATTAGTTAGCACTGCAGTGTATATTCTCAACCACGTGCAAATCAAAGGAGATATTGGTAAGATACCATATGAACTTTGGTGTGGAAATGTACCAATTGTCAAGTATTTTAGATTTTTTGGTAGTAAATGTTATATCAAAAGAGATGAGGAGATATGGGAGTTTGATTCCATAAGTGATGAAGGCATATTTCTTGGATACTCTACCAAAATCAAGGCATATAGGTGTTACAAAAAAAGGTTGAAGAAGATAGAAGAAAGTGCAAGTGTAAGAGTAGATGAAAGTATTGGTAGTTTATCCAAATCAGGTGTCAATGTGTTACTAAGAAGAATGAAGAAAGTGGAAAAAATATTATTATTCACTTCATATGTAACATATCTAAACACATTGTTAATGAACAAGAAGGTCTAGAGGAATGATCATATTAAGAAGCAGATTGTGGGTAGGAAAGCTCAAAATATCAAAGGAATGCAGAAAGATGACAAAGGGAAAGATAATATATGAATGTATAAAGGATAGAAGCACAGGAATAATTCAAAGAGAAAGAAGAGTAAGGATAATACTAAAAAGGAGTTAAATCTTAGAAGCAAGTTTGGGGTGATTTCCCCTCCTAATCAGAACTAGAGGTGTAGGGAGTTGTATCAATCTAGAGGACTTCATGGTGATATCATTCAAGATGGATTGGTGTTTTGGAGGCTACTAATCAGGGGGAGTAGTATCATAATATCAGGTTAAAGGTAAGGAAGAAAAGATAATGATTAATCAAAGAAGATCATAGTAGATACGTACCTTTATCATTGATGTCAAAGGGGGAGAATAGTGCATGTGAAAAAAAAGATATACTTGCACATAAGAAAGAGCCTCAACTAAGAAGAATAGTGCATATCTAAGTGGGATAAATTGATGGAGAGAAGAGTATTTAATCAAAGAATTGGAAGCTTATATCATAATCTTGTTTCCAAGGGGAGCAAAGACATAAAAATCATAAAGGAAGATGATTTAGAGAGACTCTGAAGGATAATTATGGATATTGTTAGTAGTACTATTGATGGTGGGGATTGTGTTGGTTTTTATTTTATTATTGTTTTTCACACCATATGTTGACATCAATTACAAAGGGGGATATTGTTGGAAATTTGGATGTGTTATCATTGATGTCAACATATCAATAGGATTGCTCAGAAAGATTGATTTTTTGATGTCAACATATTTGTTGATAGTTTAGCTAGTGGTACAGGATGTATAGAGGTCCGGTGAGGATAAATTTCAGTAGATGAGGATTAATGCACTGCATGGGATGATTTTTAGGTTATTTAATTGGTCCATTACAATTTTTAGTGGTTGACATAAAGATTTAAATGAGTTATGAGTTCACAGATGGTGATGGGTAGACAGTGAATTGACAGAGTCACAAAGCTTGGTTCGGTGAGAATTCTCAGGTTGATATTTTTGGTTGTGTATAAAGGATTGATTTTGGGACATGTAAGGGTGTCCTCAATTAAAATGGTTAGCAATCCAGAGGTTCACAAGGCATTTTTCAAATGTTACAGTTGTTGGTGGCAATGTTCTTGAGGTCCGACATAAGAGATGTTGGTAAATCTGACATATGGATGGGTTCACATGTTTTAGTGATATTCATGATTCATATGAATGTTATTGTATTATTTGAATAATAATTTGGAAATATACATGGATTGAAACAATTAGATTGGAGTATTTTTTGGTCGTTGATGATATTTTGAATATTTCTTATATTCTTGGCCAACTTGATTAGTAAATCATTTTGCACATGTTTGAGGCATGATTTGTGGATGAGTTATGAACTCAAGGTGTTTGATAAAGTTCATGGATATGTTTTGGAATCAATAGAATGATTTGAATTATGTGTTTTTTTGCGTAGATCATAAATTTTAAAGTTAGGTCTTACCAACCTAAGTTCTTGATAATGGTTGATGAATTAGGGAAAAAGTGTGGTTACGCATGTGAAGGATTGATCGCGAACATATGTGATTTATTGAAAAATAATTTGTGAAGATCTACTTAAGGTTCAATCAATCATGTGAAGGAGTTAGAGAGGATTTCAATAAAGATCTATATTGTGCTTCATTGGGACTAACCTTGGCATAAGCTAAATGCTACTATTCAGTTCATAAAATATCAGATTATTGTCTGATCAATCATTGTAGTGGTTTTTAAGGTAGTAATCCTTCCTTTATTTAGGTTGTAGCCCATTTGAGAAGTGATCTCTAGGCAGTGTTCCTGAATGCAAGTGCATTCCCCATATTTTTAATAAGGTATACTTCTAAAAAGGTATTTTTTTTATTATTATGGGTAATTGATCCCACCATGATTTTCTCTTAATAGGGTTTCCATGATACAAATATATGTCAAAGTGTCGTGGATGTGTTTCTCATAATTTTTGGTTTACAAAGAGGGGGGTGAATCAAAAAATAGTGAATATTTAAACCCTTGAAACTTAAACTCTGATTCAACTCGGTAAGATAATTTTATACAATAATTGAATCAATAATAACTTAAGAGATTGGAAAATACCATGAATAATAAAAATGAAACACATATAACACCAGTATTTAATGAGGAAACCCAATTTGGGAAAAACTTCTGTGGGAATTGTCACCCACAAAATGAAAATACTCTTCTAAAGTATGCTTGGTTAAAAGCCAATCTTGTTAAAGATTACAATGTACATTGTTAAATGTGACTCTCTTAGGGGATTTACCTTAGATCTATTAAGATCTTCACCCTGTTAGGAGTGTCCTGGTTAAAGGGATTTGAACACTCTTTTAGAATGTCACCTTTCACAAGGATTTTATAAAAAGACTGTTTAGTCCACTAGATTAAGATATTTTCTACTACAAATGTTAATAAGAAATAATATATATTTTGATCTGTAATACTGCAACTACATCTTTCTTGATCAGATCCCTTATATTCTCTATGACTATTGGCATCAATAATTCATCTGTCTCTTCTCTAGACTTAGATTTCTCCTTTTGTTCTTCACTGCTTCACTCAGTAGCACATCCACACTTCAACTTTCCAGCCTCAACTTCATATGATCTCATTTTTTATATATACAATTTTTTGCCTCTTAATCTCCTTGATTAGGTTTTCCTTCAATCACTCTCATCTATCAGATAAAATTTTTGAACTTCAATGAATTCAATACTCGGTGAACCGCTTCCCATCTCCTCGGGACTTGCACTTTTCTTGGAATCAATATCATCACTTTTGCTGCTTAATCTTTACCATAGATCATCACCTTGATTTTTCCTGAACATAGATCTTTGTAACTAACTTATTCTTCATCCTTGGAATCTTCCTGATCACTGTGGTTTGCCATTAAATACATTCTTATCCTTGTTTATAACAATTTTTTCGCTTAGTAACTAACTTATGAACTCAATGTCTTGGCTCGCTTAGTGGCTTGGTCTCTGGGAGACCTACAGACTTCATCCTCCTGAGTAACTAAATAGTTTCCTTTTACCAACTTTCCCAATAATCTTACCAAATTGGTAACTTCAAATATAAAGTAGAAAACAACTATATAAATATGAACTTATCATTGTATGATCTGTATTAATTTCCCAATTGAATCATGCTCTGAAAGATATGGAAATTAAATATGAACCAGAAATCAATTGCTTGACATCAATGAAAAAATAACAACTGATCTAATCCTTTCTACAATCTTGTATACCTCTGATCTTTTTCTTGATCATCATCACCATCAATTGAGTAACAATCTCCCTATTTGGCATTGATGGCAACACTGTCAATTTATGATGGCATACTTTGATATCTCTATTCTGTCTTTGCTCCCTCTTAGGTGTTTGATCTTGTTTTCCCTCTGTTTTCATTTCTCATTCTCTCTTTTCTCTGTATTTATCAATCAATCTCCCTGTAACATATTTCACTCATTCTCCCTCAATCTTTGTATTCATTAATTACTTATCATCCCTCTTTCTATTCTAATACCATCAACCACTCATACTCCCTCTTTGACAAAAATGTCAAAGATGCATACTCCTAAAAGATTGTTTAGGTGGTGTATTATACCTTGCATGTACTCATATCTCATTGCATACATAATTATTTTTCACACAACTTCAGGCATCACCTAAAGTGTGAATACTAGCATCAACTCACAAAATAGACAATCCATTGAATCCTAGAATTGATGCAACATGTATCTTGCTCCAGTGAATGTTAGATAGGGGTAGGACGCCTAATTTACCTATGAGATACTCAAAAGCATCCTTCCGTAGTGACTTGGTAAATATATCTACTAACTTCTCCTTTGAATTCACATACCCCAACATCACATGCTTGTCTTGAACTTGTTCTCTCAAGTAATGAGACTTGATAGAAATGTGCTTGGTCTTAGAATGCATCACCAGATTCTTTGATATGTTTATAGAACTAGTATTATTATAGAAAATAGGAACTGGATTGATAATCTCCTCTTGCATACCTTCAATTATATGTTTAATCCATACAATGTTTGCACAATTCATAGCTACAACAACATATTCATCCTCGGCAGTAGACTGTGATATACAACTTTTTTTCTTACTTAGCCATGTCACTAGTCTTTCTCCTAAAAAGAAATCTCCTCCACTTGTACTTTTTCTATCATCAATTTTTATGGCCCCCAATCAACATCAATGTAGACCTTCAACTCAAAATAAACTCCTTTCTTGTATAGTAGACCAAAGTCTTCAATTCCTTTTAGATATCTAAATATTATTTTGACTGTAGACATGTATGATTCCTTTGAATCAACAGAAATCTTGTAACAATACCAACTGCATGAGAAATATCAATTTTGCTATGTACAACATATTGTAACTTACCAATCATTGATTAGTAGAGTGTCTCATTCACTTCCTTTGACTCATCTTATTTTGATAACTTGCAACCAGTAACCATCAATGTTCCAAGAGGTCTTGAGTCTTCCATACCAAAAGTATTTAGGATCTCCTTGATTTAATTTGATTGTGTGATGTAGATCCCATCCTTGACTTTTTGAATCTGTAGTCCAAGAAATAATTTTATCTCCCCTATCATGGACATCTCAAATTCCTTTCTCATCTCTTTAGCAAAAGATCTACATAATGTGTTATTTCCTCCAAAAATAATATCATCAACAAATATTTTAGTAATCAAAATCTTATTATTACCATCACATTTTAGATACACATTACTATTGTCACTTGTTCTTTGAAATCCAATCTTGATTAGATATGAATGTAACCTTTCATACCATGCTCGGGGTGCTTGTTTCAAACCATATAGTGCCTTGTGTAGTTTACATACCATTTCCTTGTTAGTATTCTCAACAAATCCTTTAGATTGTTCTATATAGACATCTTATTCAAGAATACCATTGAGAAATGAAAACTTAACATCCATTTGATAGACTTTAAAACCTTTATAAATTTCATATGCTAGTATAATTATAACTCCTTCTAATCTAGAAATAGGTGCAAAAGTCTCACCATAATCAATACCTTCTTCTTGTGCATACCCCTTGAAAACCAGTCTTTTTTTGTTTCTGATTAGATTTCCATGCTCATTTAGTTTGTTTCTAAAAATCCACTTTGTACCAATAAAATTTTTATCTTTAGGTCTCGGTACTAAAGTCCATGTGTTGTTATTTTCAATCTGATTTATCTCTTCTTTCATAGCTTTAACCCAATCTTCATTCTGTAATGCATCTTTTACTCTTCTTGGCTCTAATTCATAAATTAAGCATGTATTATCTCTTACCTTTCTTCTTTTCATAATTCCAGCATTCTTGTCTCCAATAATCTTGCTCGGTGAGTGGTATCTTCACACATACTTAGCTAGAAAAAGCTTGGTAGGTGGTGGTAGCTCTCTATTTTCATCATTTGGTGGTGGTTCTCTCTGTTCAACTTCCTCCTCAGTTTGTGCTTTTGATAAGGTATTAGGAATCTCAGGCTTAACATATACAAATATTTGGTACTCCTCGGGTTCCTTCTTGCTGTCCTCATCATTTTTCTTTGCAAATTCATCAATTCTTACATTTGCACTTTCCACAATTTTATTTATAGACTTGTTCAGATATTTGTAAGCTTTTATCTTTGTAGAATATCCTAAGAATATTCCTTCATCTCCTTTAGAATTAAATTACCATCTCTAGCATCTTTTAGAATATAGAATCTACTTCCAAATACTTTGAAATAACTTACATTCAGTTTGTGATCATACCAAATCTCATATGGAGTCTTGTTTGTACCTTTCTTTAGTTGTACTCGGTTAAGTGTATAAGCAGTAGTGTTGACTGCTTCTCTTCAATATGTTTAAGAAATACCCTTCTCAATCATCAGTGTTCTTGTACAATCCATAATGGATCTTATTTCCATCTATACCATTCTACTATGGTGTCCTTGGTGCAGATATTTGTCTCTTTATTCCATGTGTCACCATAATATATGGATACTTGATTACTTTCCATCGCATATGGTGTATCATCATCATGAACCAAAAATATGTGAAGGAAAATTATTCAAAGGTAAAACATCATCATGCTCATAACATGACTAGTACTAACTATAAAAGAAGAATCATCAAAATATAATAAGTGAACAAGTGAATTGAGTCAATACAAAATGGAAGGAGAATAAATAAATAACTAAATGGAGGGAAAATTACATACAAGATGAGATAGTGTCTCCATAAAAAAATAAGTATATATTCAAATCATATAAAGACATGAAGGCCTCATGATAGAAAGATTATATGTAATATGATTTGTTAAAATGTAAAATTAAACACGATTTTCATTTAGATATGTTAAAGGAAATGAAACATGAGAGTCCATGTAGTAAGAATGTGCAATCCAAGGATTATTTGGTTGGGATAAAATAAATAACAATACAAATAAAAAAATATTAAGAAATATACAATAATAAAACATAAATAATGATGGAATGATGGGAAGTAGGAATCAAACATATAGTGAATAATGAAAGCCGAATAAAAATAAAAAATGTTAAGAAAGATGCAATAATAAAACATAAAGAATGATGGGAAGTAGGAATCAAACATATAGTGAATAATGAAAGTCGAAACTCAAAGTATAAAATTATGTGCAAAAGGTGTAAGGTCTATTATAAATGCAAAACAAAATATTAAGTCCTAGATTCAAAAATAAAATTAATAAGTAAATCGTAAGGGCTAAAATAATGAGTAGATTAGGAAGAAAATGAAGATCACATAATAAAGGTCTAAAACCCAATAGAGGTAAAACAATATTGTTCAAATAAGGGTAGATAAAACCCTCACGAGATCTAAAATAAAAGTTTTGCAATAAAAATAGATCTAAAACCTTAATCTAGAAGGTATAGAGCTAAGTTAATAAATTAAAAATAAATCTGAGTATTTTTTTAAATGATAACAAAAGGTGTTAGAGTTACTTAGTTTTAGATGTGATTAAATGGTGATATCTTATTAATACAGAAGAATGTTTTTCAATTGATAAAAGAATCATAAGGTTTACTTAATTCTAGGTTTGATTTTGTGTCACTCTACAACTAATTTTTGTTCTCGATCCAAATGAATATTTGCTAGTGAATTCAAATTTATAATACTTCAAGAAAAAAAATATTAATCTCAATCTTGATTAAATGTAAAATCCTTGTGTAAAATTGTTATACTTCAATTTTGTTGCACTAAATTGATTAATGTGTAAATTGACTTATGTTACAGAAAATAGATTTGACAAGTATTACATTGTAAAAATTGGTCACCTTGTATTTGGGTATTTGTAGTTCTAATAAAAAAATAGTGTTTATAATCACATCTAGGAAGTTTGTTAAGTGAGGGGCACATTCTCAATTAGATAGCTGGACAAATCAGGTTAAAAAATTATAACCAAACATTGAAGATGTGTCAATCAGTCATCCATTATACCTAGTCATGCATTATTAAATATGTTGATGCAATGTGAACTCGATCCCTTCATCAATGATTCCTAAGAATAATAGTTATGATATTGCGAAAGCCCTCCTAATAATGCTAATCTTATGTAAAAATTATTAATAATATATTACAGACATTTAGATTTTTGCTATAAAAAATCAAATGTATCCTAAATTATAGATGTGTAAAAGTGAATTAGTGTTTGTCCTTTTATGTGGGTACGGTCCCATGGAGGGGGGCTTCCTAAAAAATTTCATTGGGTGTGGCTTAGATTTTTAAGGATTATTTTAAATTAGGAGGTCTCATGAATTTTATAGTGGAGTTCATGTTTAAATATTTAAGCTCCACAATTTATGGAAGTTGGTGATCTCATCAAATTTTTATTTAGCATATTCTATTCAGATGACTAAATAAATTTAAAAATAGAAAAAAAATCTAATTATAAGAATTGAAAATTTTCATATGATTAACAAGTGGCAGAAAAAGCCTAAGCCGGTGGGGCAAATTTTAGCCCCCCACCTTTTCAACCCGCTCAAATATGCAACTCTAAGAAGTAGGAGCTGCTACTTTCAAGAAAAAGATTCAATTTAATCTTGTAGCAATATTTTTTTGAGTTGATGGGACCTCCTGCTCCATAAAATAGACCCCGAAGCCCCCCTAAGAAAACCACACCTATAACTCCTTAGACTACAAGTAAAAACAAGAAGAGGAAACATGCTCAATCTAAAATTTTGAATTTAAAAACATGAAAATCAATTTACAATTTCAAATTAGATTAAGATTGAATAATCTAAAAATTAAATATAAATTCTTAAAAAAGTCAAAGTCAATCAAACTTATATTTTTACTCTTTTTTTTTAATAAAATACTGCATTTCATAACATAATTAAACATTACATTAAAAAATACTTTTTATAATATAATGAAGTGCACATTATTAAAACTAGCCTTAATTATACCCATTAGTTTTTAAAATTATTGCCCATGTTTCTCTCATTGTTTCATAGCTTTACAATATTTTATAGTATGAAAACGAGCAAAAAGAGTCCTTTATTAAACATTTAACACTTTTTTATTCAAAAAGATAGATACACTACTAACAAGAACATGCAAAATCAAACCTCAAAATAAAGACAACCACAACCAAAGTTAGCATCTTTACTCTATAAGAACCAATTAAAAAGGGTTGTTTATTAATAATCCAATAATAAGGATTGTTTATTAATAATTCCATAATAATATTTTTAAAAATTTATAATCCAATAATGAAGAATTTTTTATTTATAACCCAATAATAAGCAATGTGAATGCTCTCAATATAAATCAATCATGACATACCATTGTTTTCTTGATAGTGAAAACTAAAAATAATGATCATGCTTTCATCATCCTATGCTCACCATTGAGGTGACAACTACTAACCTGTTAGGTCATGTAAAATATTCAAATAACAAAGCGTAATAAACTAAAAATGAATTTATGTGCATAATAATAATATATGCATAAAAATAATGATTGTTATCAAGCGTTGTTTTCCTTTAAAATTTTGTCAGCTTGTGGGCACTTGTTTTATTTAGATAGGGATATCATTATAGAGTTTGAATTTGCTTTAAAGTGACATTGATCTTGAAAAGACATAATTTGTAGAGTTCAAACTTATTTTAAATATTGATGTTAACACCATGTGAGCCTTTGAAGGTTCCTCCTCTTGATAAGGACTCTCACGAATTTGTGAGATGTGGTTGTAATATTCACTCCCTAAGAGATTAACACGAATCTTTATAGAAGCTTCCCATTGTGATTATAAAACAAGGAACATATATCATCATTCAATAAATCTAATTGTTGGTAATTTGCTCTTTCTATGAAGCTTCCAAGGATGAAGTGATTGTAAAAGTGATGGTTTTTTTTTGGGTGATTTCGATAGATTAGATTATGTAGTTTTGTTAAAGTTTGGTTAAGGGATGGTTTGTGATTTAGATGTATTATCTATTACTCTTTTTTATGGAGGTTCAAATTGTGAGTGTGGCAGTTCAACAAGGTTGCGAAGTTCACGAGCACACCAGTCCAATAAGGACCTTCACAAAATAGTTCTAGCTATTCGATACAAGAGTACGATCCTATAGGATAAAACCTCTTTGGTTAAGAGCCAAAGATTAAGGGTATCCATTACGCCAAATTTGTCTGAGGCACGCTCCCGACCTTATCCCTTATGATGTTGGAGCCTTGCACTCAACAAGACTTGATCCCTGGTGGGCTCATTTGGAGACATTCAACTTCACCCGTATACCAATGACCCATTAAGGTGTATTGTCTATTATACTATTGTAATTCAATATAAAAAACATAGATGTCGATATTTGTGTTGTACAATTGTTTTCGTCACAAAATATATAAGACCCCCTTGCTAAATATTTTCTCACATATGCGATGGTAATTGCATGTTTGTTGATTACATTATTCATAGTAGTTTGGTTTAAAAATGGTTTGTAATTTAGATGAATGTTCTCATATGTTTTGCAATTTTTATGTAAAAGCATAGATGTCAATATAAGTGTCATACAATTGTTTTTTGTCAAAAAATGTGTAGGACCATGTTGCTAAATATTATATCACATGTTGATGGTGAGGTGATGGTAATAATATGTTTCTCGATTGCACTATCCTCTACCTTTCAAATCTATTAAAAAATATAATAAAAATAAACTTTGAATTATAAATGACTTGAATAATTTAGACTGCCGACTCGCAACAACTTTATCGACAATAATACTAATCTTAAATGTATACCCCTCTTGATATTATAATTTCTTATATAAAAAATACCCATATTTATATAATCTTCACATTTCCTTAAAACCATAATCTCATATGCATATATAGTCAAGCAAAAGAGCAAATAATATTGGTGGCTTTCTTGATCAAGAAGATGATCTCATGTTTTGCCTAAACTTTTGAAGGCAAATGACAAAATAAGCTTTGTGTGGAGACAATTTGCTTGCAAGTTGGTGCAAGTTGTCCTTTTTGGGTGTCTATGAAGTTTCCGGAAGAAATAAAAGCCTTCTATGATTACAAAATGAATTAAGTTTATGTCTTTATCAAACTATAAGTGTATAGATGTGTTGATCCAAAACGAATTTAGTCTATGTCCTTATCAAGTTAGATGGCCACAATGATTTTAAGATAGATTTTGCTTATGTCTTTGTCTAAAGTTAACTAAATTAAGGAAAATCACTAGGTTGTGCTCTTCTCAGGTTTTCGTGGCAAAACAATTTGAGCTACATCAATTACACACGTTTACTTTCTAGTATATTTGATAACCCATGGTAGAACCTATGTGAGAACTTAGAGTAAGTTTGGATTTTTTTTTAACAGAAGGGAGAAGGGGGAACTATCACTGAAATTAAAGTGTTAAAGATTTAAGAGTGGAGTTTTTTTTAACTTAAAATAATTTTTTAATTGTGATTGGTGGGATTATGATGTTCGAAGAAAATTAAATTGTTATTAGATCATATTTAGTGATCTTAGTCACTTTTATTGAGAAACAATTATTAGATCATTGATGAACAATTAACATCATTTAATCGATCTTTCTTATTTTGAGAGTAAGATTTTTTATATGTTGTATGTATTTAATATTGAGTTATCTCTTATAAGTCTATTAATTAACGCGTAACTTATTAAATTTTTTTATACAGAAAAGTTGATATCAATTTTTATATTATATAAAAAATTGTAAATTAAGGTATAATATTTTTTGCCTACTAAAAGTATGAGTTCTAATATAATAAGTTATAATATTGTAGAGGAGACAAGTGTATGTTTTGTCATTTTTTCACTTCTATTTATTTTAGGTCTTCTCTTGAGATATGTTTTCCTGGTAAATAATTTGACGTATCTTGTGCATAAGTTGATGAAATGTGAAACATCAATTAGCTTTCAACTTTTTAAATCCTAATTTTCTAGATCCATTCTAAACCATACCTTTTTTTCATCCTAGACTAAATAGCAAGTGGATTTTTTTTTCTAGACAAAACCACTTGACATTACATCCATAAAAATAAAACATAATTTTTATGTAAATTACACCATTTCTCATTGACATGCATGACAAAATAATTGAATTTATGTGTAGAATGACATATTTAGAATAAGAATAAAGACACTAGGATTATATCTAAAATCATTTTAGGAGATAATCTATCGTATCTAGAATAGTTGTAATTCTAATTTATCTAAACATAGTAAAGCAAAAAAATTGAGATCCTAAATCGTATATGGAAAAGCTCTCATGAAATCACTTTTAAGAATACTTTGACATAACCATATAGATTTAATAATTCTTTGATAAGTTGGGGTTCACCCCACATTGCAACTATTAAGTTGCAAGCCTGTGTTGATATAGGTCACAAACTCGAAACTCACTGGTGCACGATCGAGGGTGGTGTAAATACCACTGGCATTGGGGTTTCCCATTTGCATGGTAGATAGTCTATGGATGATGGAGTTGACTTGCATAATGCACATGCAATGACACAAGGCCTACGTCAGCATATGAGGTGGTGGTTGAAGTTCAAAGGAAGGCACATGGAGAGATAAGGGTGGAGTTGAGACCGGAGAGATAAGGAGGCCCATGGTGGTTGGAGAGAAAGGGGGACTTGGAGGGATAAGGAGGTCTGCCACAAGGAAGAAGTGGGAAGATATAAGTGATGCAGGAGCATCCTAGGATCCTTGGGAATCCTGTATCAAACAAAAATATGTTTTCTTTTGTTCTTTAGCTTGTTTGAAGGTTGCTCGGTGAAGTACTCTGTTACCCTGTTGCTCGGGTATGCTTGTTCCGAGTTGTTCTTTGTTTCTCGGGTATGCTTGTTCTGATTTTCTTTCTATCGCTCAGGTGTGCTTGGCTCGAGTCATTTTCTGTTGCTCGGGGTGCTCTTTGCTCGAGTCATTTTCTGTTGCTCGGCGTGTTCTTTGTCCGAGTCACTCTGTTGCTCGGTCATCCTTTCCCTGAGTTGTTTATTTTGGAGTTGGATCTGGTGGCCGACTTTTGCATTTAATTTTGATTGTGGAATTAATGGTGGATCTCTCATTGGGGATTGTGTGGACCTAAATTTGGGTCGGGGGTTTCTCTAATGTTTCTTATTGTAGGCTGACCTGATTGGTTACCTTTTGTATTTAAGTTGTATTTTGTTCTCAACTTAGGGCATAGATTGTGGGAGTAGATCAAAGTGTTGGATCTAAGAATATAGATCATGAGTAGTATGTCTTGCAGAAGATCTGTAATAGATCTTGAGTCCTATCTTTATATTTGGATGTAACTGGGAAGGCCTTACAATCTGACATGTTGAATGTAGTTGACTATCAATGATAATAGAAAGCTGAATGTTAATTATATTTCTGTGTATCTGATTGTTTCCACTGTTATGGTTATTGGCTGCAAGTTTGGACAATCCTTCGTTGGATCCTCCATGCTTGACTGCATCGGGTGGTATCAGAGCAGAGTTTGAATCGTTGGAGAAGGAGTTAGATTTCAAATTGTTGTAGATTTGTGGAGCAAAGATGCCTCCGAAGAAAACTCGTGAGATCACAGATGAAGAACCTAAGGAGGAAATCAATCTTGAAGATTTTTGAGCTTTGCAAAATCAAGTGCAAGATCTGCAAGAGGAGTTACAAAGAAAGAATGTGTCTAGAGAAAACTGAAATAATGATGAAGAGTCTGATGAAGAAGATCATTTTGAAGAAGCTAAAGAAGATGTCAGAGATCCCGAGGAGGCTAGATTTCTGAGAGCTATGTCTAAAATTGGGAAAATACCTAAGATTGAAGTTTTTATATTTGCTGGAAGCCTTAGGCCAGAAGAGTTGATCGATTGGATTAATGAGATGGATGAATACTTTGAGTATGAAGAAGTGGAAGATTGTGAAAGAGTTCGGTTTGCAAAGACAAAGCTAAAAGGTCATGTGAACATATGGTGGAGAGAAGTTCAATTAGAAATAATTCGGAGAGGTAAAGACAAGATCATTAGATGGAACCGAATGGTTGAAAAGTTGAAGAAGCAATTCATTCTAGTGGATTATGAATTGGAGATGGTTAAGAAGATGCAAGGTTTGAGGCATACAAACAAGTCGGTGCAAGAGTACACTGAGGAGTTTTATCAGATCCTGATTAGGACTGGACATTTAGAAGCTAACAAGGATAAAGTTGTTAGATATATCTATGGCTTGAGACCTAGTATCCATGAAGAGTTACTTATTGTTCGGATGACAACCATAGGAGATGCTTATCAGATGGCATTGAAGATTGAGGAGAAGCTGAATAAGAAGTTTGAGAGTAGATAGAATAATAGAAACTGAGGTGGTAAGACTGATGACAGAACTACTGAGAGTAAGGTGGCAAATAATCCTAAGCAGACCAAGGTAGGATCTAGTAGTAGTCAAAACACTAAGGATTACAATCATGAGTATGGAAGAAAAGGAAGAAGTGATTTTCACCGGTACTTGTTTTCAGTGTGGTGTGAAGGGACATAGGGCCTGATCATGTCCTCAAAAGAAGTTCACCCTAGCGACCGATGAAAGCTCAGTGAATACTACAAAAGAAGGTGAAGTTATGATCACTAGAAGGTTTGCTTCATGTATCAATGAACCAGTGCAGTGAAATTTGTTCAGAACCAGATGTAAGTCCAATGGTAAGGTATGTAATGTCATAATTGATGGTGGCAGTTTTGAGAACTTTTTTTCAGAAGAGATGGTTAGTAAGTTAAATTTGGGAAGAAGAAAACATCCTAATCCTTATCTGATTAGTTGGATACAAGATGTGTCTAAGGTTAGGGTTGAGGATAAATGCCTTATTAATTTTAAGATTGGATCTTATTATGATGAGATATTATGTGGTGTGTTGCCTATGGATGATTGCCACCTGTTGCTTGGTATACCTTGGCAATATGACAGACATGTTATATTTGATGGTCGTGCAAATACCTATGTAGTGAGGCAGGATGGATCCAAGCATAAACTGCTACCTTTGTAGGAAGCAGGGACTAAGGGATGTGGAGTTATCAGAAGTTGTCTGAATGACAGTGACAAACATGAGGAAAAGAGAATTTATGAAGCTATGGGTGAATGGAAGGAGAAATTGAATGGAGAAGAGAATCAAACCTCTGAGGAACTTACAGAGATTAAGAAACAAATGACATTTTTGGTTGAGATAGTGCAGTAAATGTTGACACTAGTGACACAAAGAGATGTAGATGATACTAAATTGATCAGTCAATCGAATGAGAATGTGGTTCATCAGAAACCTGATGGTATCAAAAGTACTGAGGATGATCAGTGTCAACTACTGTCAGTTGCAAGCAGAAGAGATGAGAAAAGTTTTGGACTGTTGAATTTGTCAAAGGGGACAATGGATAGAGTCAAGATAGCATGGCATGAAAGGCAAGAGGAGATATGGGTTAAGAACAAGTATGGGATACCTGTTCTGATTCCCTTAAGATATTCATGATTTCTTTTATGGGAACATCTTCTTTACCTGGGGTGTCTGATATGGGAGTATCCTAGGATCCTTGGCAATCTTGTATAAAAAAAATATGTTTTCTTTTGTTCTTTAGCTTGTTTGGAGGTTGCTCGGTGAAGTAATCTATTACCCTGTTGCTTGGGTATGCTTGTTTTGAGTTGTTCTCTATTGCTTGAGTATGCTTGTTCTGAGTTTCTTTCTGTCACTTGGGTATGCTTGGCTCGAGTCATTTTCTATTTCTCAGGGTGCTCTTTGTCTGAGTCATTTTCTATTGCTCGGGGTGTTCTTTTCCCGAGTCACTCTGTTGCTCGGTCATCCTTTGCGTGAGTTGTTTATTTTGGAGTTGGATCTAGTGGTCAACTTATGCATTTAATTTTGATTGTGGCATTAATGGTGGATCTCTCATTGGGGATTGTGTGGACCTAAATCTGGTTTGGGGTTTCTCCAATGTTTGTTATTGTAGGCCGACCTGATTGGTTACCTTTTGTATTTAAGTTGTATTTTGTTCTTAGCTTAGGGGGAAGATTATGGGATCAGATTGTGGGATCAGATCAAGTGTTGGATCTGATAATTTGGATTGTGAGTTGTATGTCTTGCATAAGATGTGTAATAGATCTTGAGTCCTATCTTTCTATTTGGCAATAATCGGGAAGGCCTTACATCCTAACATGTTGAATGTAATTGATTATTTATGATAATAGAAAGTTTAATGTTGATTATATTTCTATGTATCTGTTTGCTTCCATTGTTATGGTTATTGGTTGCAAGTTTGGACAATCCTTCGTTGGATCCTTCATCCTTGACTGCATCAATAAGGGATCAAGAGGTATAAGGAGAGACGAAACTATGTAGTATAAATAGAGAATAGCAAATCTAGGAGGTGTTAATACCTTGATAACCTCACAACCTCAGGGATGGGGTCCCCCAAAGGTAATCCCACTGGTTCAAAGCTCCAGTAAAAAATGATTATTGATAATAAAAAAAGAATTCTTTCATAAGTTTATGCACCTAATTTAACATTTTTTGTACAAAAAAATATAAAAGTCTTCTACAAATGATATCTAATTTTAATACACTAAGAAATCTTACAATAGAAAAAAATCAACGTAATCATCAACAACAAATATAAAGAATACTTAAATGAAACCACCACTCAAAATTGCAACTTACACAACATTAATAACACTAATAATTGACTCCAAATTGAAGAATGAATTTCCTCAACAATCAAGGCTGATTCAAAAGACTCTAGACACAAAAAAATGATCTTAAATGCAATATAAAAATGATAAGGATACAACACATAAAAACCCAAAAAGGCCACACCAAAATTGGAAAAAAACTTCAAACAACTTCACTTGAAACCTACAACAACATAAGAAAACACAACACAAGAAAAGAACTACTTGCAATTGATCCAAACATAATTCCCAAGTTAAAATACCTCTAAATTTTTTTATGTATTTTCTCCACATACTCCTTCCTCTTATAGATTTTCATCCAAAGAAGGAAATGTAAGAGCCTCAAATCATTTAGAAAGTTGAAGTGATAAAGTAGATTATATGAAATCCAAATTGTTTGCAGATAATATATGTATCCTATTATTGGACAATTTAGGTGATGAAAATACCAATGCCCCTTTTTGGAGATAAAATATATTTAAAATTTTCCACTCTACTTGCATACCAAAGTGGCCTATCACATATATTTGTCGACAACATCTACAAAGTATCATGTATGTTTAAAATAGACTCTTGTCAATATTACTAACATAAACCACCTAAAAATAGCTCCTATCCATTTCAATAACATCTCATCCAAATCCCAAACCCTTTTAATATGCTAATAAATAGCCATATTAAACTCCCATTAATGGGGCACGAAAGGATAATATTTCAATGAATGATACAAGTGGGGTGAAATGTATTTCTCTGGAACTAGGTTTAACCAAGATTAGCATTGATAGCACTTTTAAAGGGAACCTAGGATTGAGTGACATTGGGTGTGTTGCTTGAAATCACTTGGGATATTTCTTAGGAACAAAATCAATCCCACTGGGAATAATGAAAAATAATGACACAAAGCTCATGACAAATTTGTTTTAGGTGAAATTGGGGCTATAACTGAAAATATATAAATTGCATCTTAAAGGGGATTCACTGATGATTGTCAGTGCTACTTACTAGATAGAGATTGACCCCTAATTGGAAAATCCAAAGTGGGTTGACACAATTTAGGAGCTGATTGGAAAATTATATGACTTCCAAATCACCCATATTTATAGGAAGGGCAATGATGTGGTCGATGAGTTAGCAAAGGAGACATCATAAACATTCTTATAGGTGTTAGTAATCCCTGATGACATAAGTAGGTGACGTTGGAAAAGGTAGTGACCTCCAATAGTTTTAATTTCCTTGTGTGTCGTGTGGGATATGATGACATCAAATCCTACCGCAATTATACCTTTATTTGGAGAATTTGATGGAGGGGAGTGATTGGTGACTGTGGCAGTGACCACTACTTAATCTAAGCCTACATATTTGAGAATTTTTTTGGATGGTTTAACAAATATTAAAATTAGTTATAAGTAGGAAAGTACACTTGGAGGATATGTCAAGTGGCCTCACATTAGCTAAATTAAATCATGATAAGTAGAGAAAGTACACTTCAATTTTTTGGGAGATGAAGTAATTATTATTGGGAGATTTACTCAGGATTAAAGGGAGGAGTTTCCCTTTCTAGATTCACTTTCTCTAAAAAGCTTCCTAGTAGCTTTGTTTTGGGTTGGGTTAGTGATTTCAGTGTTGGAAGTAATGGAAATTCTAGTAAGGGTTCTCAGTCAAATATGATAGAAGGATTTCTTGGGGGAGTACTTTAATAATAGATTAAGGAACATTTTTAAGATGAACAACAATTTAATTTTGCATGCTACTAGGATGGTCTTGGGGACAAAGTTTCTCTGAGGTGACTGTCAATTTAGAGTAAACTTAGACATGACAGCTATGTTTTTTGTGTCAATCCTAAAGACATATAAAATAATGATATGGAAAAGGAATTACGTAAGAAGCTAGAAAAAGGTAGTCTTTTGGGAAAATTGGATGAAGTTCTATATAGCATCGATGAAAAATTGGGCATTCCTCTCCCAAAAAAAAATTATGCGGTCCAAAGGTGCGTCGTGAGGTGGATAGGTATCTCATCATACACTACCTAGATCCTTACATCATCCCATGTGGAAGGTATTTTTGATTAAGGTAACATAAGGTTTTGAAGGGACCCCGAAACCCTTTAACAAAGAATCGAAAGAAAAGCAATGAAGACCAAAACAAATTTTTGTCAAAGAGGATAGAAGACCAAAAAAGGGCTTAACCCCATATTACACATATTAGATCATAATATTTAAAAAAATAAACAACGATAATCTTCCCGCAAAATAGCAGCAAAAAAACTTCCAGCAACCAAAATAGTCCAACAAAATAGATCAGTTCTTAGCTACATCCATCTGGTCTTCCATGATCTAGATTTATTCCATCTGAGATTCCATGATGTGGAAGGTGTTAACACCTAGAAAAATAAGAAATTATTCCATCCTGATGCTTACTAGATTACCAATATTTTCTCACTACTGTCCATGATATTATTTGTAATTATCCCACCATTTCCCTCGATCCCTTCTAAAATTCAGTGGTATAGCCCTTATCACATAACCTTCATCCTAATTATGCCTATAAAATGAACATAAATACAAGATAAAATTAATCCATATCAAAGAGACTTTATGGATGTCTCTCTGATCGAGAATTCATTCATGTATAACCCCCTTACGAAACACATTTGGTATATCAGAAAGAAATTGATCAAGTCATAATGATCGACTAGTTTGGGAAGAGTAGTCGTGTATGATCAGGAGGACATTGGATACATCTCCTTGATGAATAAAACCATTGAAGAAAGAGAAATGATTGCAAAGAAATCATAAATTCATATCAAACCCATAGGCTACATCGAAAGATTTATCAAGGAGAAATTAAACCACATATCCATATGATGAAAAATGGGAGGGAGAGACAAAGGCTAGATAAACCTCATGCATTTAGGTATAAAGGATCTATACATTATATAAGAATGGGTGCAATGGACTAGTAGAGGCAATTTTTGGATATGATCACAAATTTGAGATGGAGGTTTTACAAGTTATGTGAGTTATGGGTAGAGGAGGATAGATATTATATGTCTTATATTCACATGAGTTATTGGCTGATTGGTTAGACTACTTATATTATGGATCATTACCTACCTCATAGGATAATGAGATTGTTAGGATTAGGTAATACTAAGATGGGGGGTGAATCAGTATTACAACACTTATTAAAACTTTTCAACCAATTATACATTAACCATGTACTTGCAGAAATGAAAAGAACATAAGAAAATAACATAGTACTCATAACACCATAATTTTGTTGTCGAGGAAACCCTGGCCAAGGGAAAACCCGGTGGGGATGGTACCCACAAGAATGCACTAAAGTATAGTGTCCCTGTTAAGAGACCTAGCCCTATTAGGAGCTGAATATTACATAGTACATTTCCTTTGTAAAGGAATTACAACCCTGTTAAAGGTATACAACACCTTGTTAGGGGCCAACTGAGCTTGCAACTCTTACAATGTAATTATGTTAAAAAATATTCTCAGTAATGAACAAAACAAGCATCTCTTATGCTTAGATAGTTCCTATCATAGCTCATCAATGATCTCTATCATCCTCTGCTCTACAATTCACATGTCATTTCATCCATCCAACCATATCTCAGCCACTCTCTCTTCACTCAACAAAAATTTCTCCATATATATATA
>MU223738.1:3844255-3861901 GCA_018584345.1 Thuja plicata
AAACAAACCTTATGATCAAATTAATTTAATTATAAAGTCCTAGCACTTTAATTAAATTAAATTCACCCTCTTTAGTTGAGACACATGAAAAAGGAATTAAATGATATTTAATTATTAAATAAATATCGTCATTTTCAATAATTGAATTTAAATATTCAGATAATTGAGAAAAAGCAATTATGAGGTCATATTTATTTAATTAATTGAATATTCTATCAAAAATCTTTCTTTTATTCAGAAATAGAAACTTTGAATTAATTGTGCTTTAAAGAGAAATAAAATAATTAAATTCAAAGAAAATATAATTAAAAAAAAAAAAAAAAGAATACAGTTAAATCAGGAAGAAAACAATTTATTTAATTCTTTTCAATAAAGCTTTCTGTTTTTAACTGGCTTTTCTATCTGTTTTATTTCAAAAAGGAAAGTTTCTATTCTGATCATCTCAGAGTCTATAAAAGAACTCTCATTCTTCATTCAAAACCCTTGAAAAACTCTACTCACTTTTGCATTGTTAGAATACTGAATTATTGTCTCATTTCTTAATATCTCATATAGAATAATTTCATTTTGCAATAGAATAACTTCAATTTCTAGACTAATTGCATTGATCATCATGTCTTAGACTATCTCATATCTCTCATTTTCTTAGAATAATATTGCATTGTATTGCATTTATCATGATAAATAATTCGTTCCTAGATTGGTCCATGGTTGTGAGACTCTCGTTCTGAGAACAATTTCAAAAACCCCGTCTGGATAGAAGGCAACAGGTCGAATCATGCAGGCAGATAGGATGAATAACCTCATATTCAGTCGTGTGTGTACCTGGTGAAGAAGGACTATGTTAAAGTGTATGGTGAGTTAACAAGGCCAAATTTACCACATACACCCACAAGCATGCACTAAAGTATAGTGTCCCTATTAGGATACCTAGCCCTATTAGGAGCTGAATATTACATAGCACATTTCCTTGTTAAAGGAATTACAACCCTATTAAAGGTATACAACACCCTGTTAGGGGCCAACTAAGCTTATAGCTCTTACAATGTAATTCTATTACAAAATGTTCTCATTAATGAACAAAACAAGAATCTCTAATGCTTAGATAGTTCCTGTCATAGCTCATCAATGATCTCTGTCATCCTCTGCTCTGCAATTCGTATGTCATATCATCCATCCAATCATCTCTCATCCACTCTCTCTTCGCTCAACAATATATATATATATATATATATATATATATATATATAAAATCTCTTAACCAAGTCATCTCTCTTAACCAAATAATACACAGTCGGCTCTCAATACAAAATACATTTAATAAAACAAATATCAAATGCAAAGTTGGCACTTTTACATAACCAAAGTATATGTTATCAACAACCATAATCCAACTCCAATTTCCAAGAGTCCATTTCATACTCTCTGAATCATCACTTCCGTCCAACTGTTATGAATCACTGTTCTGTTGCAGTCTGTTTGTCTTCAAATCTCTCTAACTTTCTATAAAATTTACAAAAACCAAATAGATCTTAGGTGGAGGTCACATATACCTCATAATATCTTCCTCTAAGATCACTTGCCATATTTCATCAATCTCGATCTTTGATACCCAAAATAACTTTGTAACTTTGCTTTTGTACTTAGTCGATTTTAGAGTCATCAAAACTCAACTTCATAGGAATCAATCTATAATCCAGATGTGTTGCCATAAAAGAAAACCAAAATTGAATCTCATCATGAAAAATAGATCACTTTCAAACATAGATAGTTTGGACAAAGATAGGAGTTGGTAGGGGATGATTTGATACACCCTTTGATTACACAAAAGGAAGGGGCATGAGGGGATGAGGTAGATTTGATATGGGCAAGGTCTAGTTATATAGATATAGTTCTAGTACCTTGAGACCCAAAACAAGATGTGATTGATGCAAGTATATCTCTAGAGTATGTATCCTGGTGAGTGCTGATTAGATTAAATTTCCCCAAGGTGATCAAGGAGGATGAGAGGGGGGATAGGATCAGATAGTAGGGGAAGATGGAGATGATTGAGATGGGGGATATGCTAAAGAATATGGAGGGAGAGATGGTGATGGATATGTACCTATGGATGAGTTGTCAAGATTAGTACAAAAACAAGTACCTAAGCCACCTTGAGTGCCAAGGTAGTGAGGAAAGGCAAGAGGATGGAGGATAGAATAGGTACCAATAAAGGTACCAATATAAGTACAAGGATAGATACCATAAGTATATGGATAGGAGGAGAGGAGAGGACATAATAAAAGTCCCCAAGGGAGAGGTATGGGGCATAAATATGGTGAAACAAGAAGACTATGGAAGACTCCTAGTGGGTAGGGACACCTTTTATCATGCTAGGGATCAAGCTAGAGCTTTGTAAAAAATCTTAGAGGTGGAGAGGGATACCATGATTGTAGAGAAAGATAGTTTGCATATACTACATGATTTGGAGGTTAGACAGAAGGACATGGAGAGGATGTGAGAAGAGAGTCTATAAATTGTATTAGATACAACTAGGACAAAGTGCTTTCATGGTTGAGAGGGACCTCCTACAAGAGTAGCTAGAAGAGGTAGGGTGACATATTTTGTAGAGGATATGGAAGGGGTTAGGGGAGAGGCCAAGGAGATAAGGGAAAAGCTACATGCATTATAGACATGCTTGACAAAGGTGGAGGTGACTGTAGTATGATACATGGGGAGATGGATGTGGCACAAAAAGTTTTAGTACACAATAGATTTGTAAAAATATATACTGATACACTAGCTATGCAGAGAGATTCAGAGAGGGAAAGGTGGGATATAAGATACTATAGGATGATGTGCTAGAGGGACATGGGGCTCCTATTTTTGTAGAGAGTACAAAGTCTAAGCGTTCAAGTTCTAGATCATAAAGAGCATCAATGAGGATGAGGGTGCCACAACTACCACCATCACCTCTAGATTTTGGGTACCTTCCCAGTAAGAGGGAGGGAGTTCAAGATAGAGCCTATATTATGCACACAGACATATGTTAGACTCTTTTTTTCTACTCATGTACTATGACTCATATTTTTGGTATACATGTGATGAGATGATTTTGAGTGGTTTATATGTATTTATTACAAACTATGTATGGACTATTGATGTACTTTATTATGGAAATTCATGATGATTTATGAACTATATGGATGGTTTTATGGATTTTACTATATATGGTTTATGATTATGATATATCCATGATTGGATGTGACTAACATTTGTGATGTAGGTGGACATGTAGAGTATGAATCATTGATCGATAAAAATATTCATGGACTAGCAGTGTGTGATGCAAATTGGGAGGCATATGATATTTTATAGATCTATATGCTACTTAATGTTTGTGGTGGAGGATAATTGTACATTATTTATTCTTATGTGATCTAATGTAGATGCATGATACTAATTATGGATGCATATGATGCTGAGTGAATCGATGTGGTGTCCAAATATGCATATTATCCTTTTATTGTCTTCCTAGACATTGGATTGGAGGCTTACGAACCTTCATTATTTCAATAACAATAATATCCCCTCAATATAACCGCGCCCACTAAGCTTAATACTCCATGATTGATTGTTGAATCAAACTCACCAATAAATATGTTATCTTCACCACAGACTGCGATTGAATCCACTATGGTTAGCTAAGGTATCCTTAACTTCTGCATGTACATTAGTCGACTTCCATTTACTGATTTGCATGCCATATGGTCTCCCCTGGTCTGAGCCGACTCTATCTCACGGGCTGATCAAAGCACGACCATGCATATACAAAGTGCGCCACCTTTTGTATTAACAAATGCCATGTTCAAAGACACGATGGTCGTCGGCCATCCTTGCATGCCAACTATAACTCTAGCAGGCACGTACCACAATTCTCCCACCACCATTCTCTCATAATCACAGGCCGATAACAATCGGGCCATGTTAATCATCACCATGACTGCATAACGATTTCTTGAAAACCGTTCCCTGCCTCAACGCACAAACCGTTTTAGATTCCATGCAATAATTGTTAACAATCGGGTTTAATCCAATCCATTTCCAAACTAAAATGATCACTAACATCCCATATCGGGACTATCATGAAACTGACATGTAAACAAAGCATATTCCTTATTACTATTTAATAAAAAACCAGAACCCGATACATACACCAAAATGGCGATTGCTAACCATTCAAAACACAATTCCTTTTACTGTTAAAGTCTTCCATAAACAAAATCGACACCAAGAAGCTGAGTTATATGAAACATCAACATTGCAGATAAAAAGACGACTCCAAGAGACTTGAAGACACCGCCTTATCGAATCTACGCAATCTATTTAAATTAGAAACCCATTACAAATAATACTTAAGTCTGTAAATACAAATGAATGGCTCTCTGGCTACCGCTAGAGATCCATTTGGATTTTCTCTCTTATTCACCCTCTATCCGGGACTTCCCTTTTGACTCCCTCTTCTCTATCTTGTTCGATTACATTAGGGCCCCTTTGGGTACTGGAATACCATATCCTAGATATGGTCAATTCAGGAAGATGCTTATCTTCAAAATGAAATCCGGAATATGGTCTGATTCATTTGGTTTACCCGAAAGATGAATGAGAAGATGCATAAAGAATTTTAAATCTTTATTTTTAAATTTCTTTGAATATGGTGTGTATATATGTGTGTGTATATACACATGTATATATACATGTGTATATATGTACACACATATGTATATGTGTATACATGTATGCATATACACACATGTATACACATATACACACATTTGTGTACATATACACACATGTGTGTGTATAAATATACAAGTGTGTATCCATGTATACACATATACACACATGTGTATATATACACACATACACACATGTGTGTATACACATATATACACATTTATGTATATATACACACATACATGTGTATATATACACACATATACACACCATACATATACACATACAAGTGTGTATCCATGTATACACATATACACACATGTGTATATATATAAACACATATATATACATGTATATACACACACACCATACATGTGTATATATATAGACATATACACACACCATACATGTGTGTATATATACACACATACATGTATGTATGTATATACACAAGTGTATATACACACATGCATATATACACATGCGTGTATATACACACATGTATATATATATACATCCTTATAGCAATATAATATACATCTTTATAGTCACAGATCCCACGAAATATTAAATTTGCTTTTGTAAAAATTGGAATTGGAATTTGAAATTCCAATTCCACCTATTTAGGTGGAAGATGATATTCCCATTTTTGGGGCAAAATGAGAATTTCGGAATTCTAATTCCATTTTTTTCCAAGGACCCAAACATGGAATTTGGCACTATCCAGAATTAGATAATGCCAATTCCGGTCCAATTCCTGTTGCCAAATGGGCCCTTAGTGTCTATTTAAATACAATGCTTTGACGGTTACAAACCATTCAACTACCTATATCCATTAGTATTCCCATTCAGAATCTTGATTACAAATGTCGTATAATGTCTTTTTGAATACATTACATTGCAAGGAATAAAAATTTTCTAAACATGGTTTGATGAGGTTCTATAATGACTTAAATATAGCAATAAATGTTCTGCGGTCAAGGTGCCCCTGCACCAGCATAAAACTAATGGGAATGACAAGTGCTAGATGTTTTATTTATAAAAATGTACTTAATGATTATTTGACTTGTGTGTATCGATATTAATGTTTGAAAGGAATTTAATTAAGCTTAATGATCAAAGAAACATGATAATGAAAAACGAACCTAAATAGAAAATATAATGTACCTAAATGATAATGAACAACATGGTGATATGCATGTGAGTGGTCTTATATAAAATGTCACTAATGTAAATGATAATGAACAAATGATGAGCATAAATAAAATATGAATGGAAATGACTAATGCAAAGGGATGGGGGGACTAGACTAGGCGAGTGTAGAGTTTTTGTGAGATCCATAGTACATGGAGAGAAGAAATGGTAGGAAGAATAGGGAATCAAATTGGAGCCTTAGGATATTGGTGTTGAGTAGGTATGTAAGGAGGTGATAGAAAAAGTGTAGAAGAGGGTGGGAATGTAGGATGTAGGGGGAAGAATAATGATAATGGATAAGGGGTGGGTAGTTTCTTTATTGACATGTGAAGAGAATTCTTAGTTTTGATATTGAAATAGGAATAATGCACCACTGGTTATGAAATCCAAGATGATAAGGCTACTTTGAATTATTAGTATGCACAAGCATTGAGAGGGAGGAATCAGTGCAAACAAATTATTAAGAAATTTCACCACCAATCTAACAATGCTAATCAACAACCTCCAACTACTGAAACATGCAAATGATAATACCAAAAATAGAAGTAAACAACATCATGTATGCACAATAGCATCACATATGACATATAGATTTTTCACTTGAAAACCCTTGTTAGAGGTAAAAAATCACAGTGGGGATGACACCCACAAATCACCTTACTGTAGTAAATATGTTTGCCCTATTAGGAGCTACAATACTCTTTCTAGGGTTCAACCTGTTAAAAGTGACTAATACCTTGTTAGAAGTACCAAAAGACTTGTTAAAATCTACCTTTCTAGAGTATTTCAACCTTCAGTAAATAAGTTACCATGCTAAACAATTTACAATAAAGACCTATTAAGATCTACCCGATTAAGGGATTTAACCTAGTGCAATTGTTAGGAAAAAATAGTAATAATGATTTGTAGAATGGTATTGATTGCCTATCAGATAATTTCTGCTCTTTTTCTCTTTGATGATGTACAGATCTCTACTTCTTCAATCTATGATCGATGCACTTCAAAATACAATCACAACCCTAAATTAGACGATTAAGCTCTCCTTATATAATTTGTTCTTAAGTGGTTTAAGACCTAAAAAGTTTCCATCCAAGTCAGCACAAAATACTTATCAACCTCCTCAAAATAAATGTCAGTCATACCTAATATGTCATCCCCAAATGTAATACACACTTCCATAAATGATATCTGTCCTTATATCCGCTGCCTTGACTGATTCATTATGAAATTTTGATTGGTGACTCAATAGGTACACTGTCTTCCACATCAAAAACATAATTTACTCCAAATATTGAATTACCTATCACGATCAAAACCATATCTTCCTCATGCCATATGAATGTCTCCTCTAAGATTGCATCTCCTGATTTTCTCTGTAAGTCAACCGCTACCAATTTCACTGACTCAAACTATTCTTCCTATATTCCTTATGTACACTAATCAACATAGTTAACTGTAACCGCCTTTACCAATCATGTGCGAATCTTATTGATTGCTCCAATCATGTTTACTGAACATGTTTCCATAAATGACAACTAATTATATATCTTCAAATGACCGATCGTCATATCTCCTCCAAAAACTACCATAATTCCAACATGCTTGTTGCTTCTCATATTATTTCAATGCCAACTTCATAGGTGCATTCTCCAAGCTAAGTACTTGATCAGAAACTTCTTTGACCAAAATACCCAGCTAAACAATAGGTTTATCTTGTTTATCGAATTGCACATCAGGTAATAGATTTATGATTATGTTCCTTTATCCTTTTAGTACATTGGCCTTCTTTTTCTTTCCCTTCAATCTGTCTCTTTTTGCTTTCTCTCTAAGTTTTTCAGACATCTTCATCAGATCCTTAGCACTAATTTTAGTAGAGTAAATAGTTGCTTTGATTTATTATTCTTTAGGTTCACCTTCCTCTTCTTCCTCAGAACTAGTATACTTTGTAGTTTTTCTCTTGTTCTGTGAACTATCTTCACCGTTTAGGTCTAATTTTATCTTCACTAACACTACATCTTCATCAATAATTTTCTCTTCACTTTTTTGTTTTGTTACTTCCTCTCTAGTCCAATCACTTGTTACATCCATTTGAGTTTGAGTACTAATGTTTTGTATCTGGTCAGGTATGTCAGAGATAAAATTATCTATGACATAATTTATTTCTTCAGCTTTAAACTCTTGATCATTTTCCTTATCTTCTACCAATTTTTCCTTGGTTCTTGTCTCAAATTTCAATAAAAATTTTCATAATTCCACTGTCTCATCTCTTACCAATTGTGTTTAACCTATGAGAATCCTTGTTACTTTGTTTCTTGTCTTGAATTCTCCTCTCATTGTTTCAACCTTTACCTTCACATCCTTAGTTGATAGTTCAGGTTGCAAATGTGCAAGTTCTTGTTCCATCATTACTCTATCAACCTTCAAAGCTTCTCTCCATCTCTTCTCAACTGCCTTAAACAGATCCTTCGATATTTCTTTGTATAGCTCACTAGGATTTTTGCAAAAATTATGTAGACTTTCTACAAAAACATCTTCTATCTTCTTCTTGTCTTCAGTGAAACATGTGTCAAAACAATTCACCACATTTTTCATTCTTCCATTCTCCTTAACATATTGAATTATGAAATCAACTAGAATAACATCAAAAACTTTTGCGGATTTCACAGTAGGTTTGCCTACTATAGAGGAATTCTTCCCACTAGATCTAAGTTCTTCTTGTTCCTTATCAGATTCAGTCTCAATTTCTTCTGCCTCAGATTTATCCTTAATTTCCTTCTTACCATTTGACTCTTTGTAGCTAGATGTATTCTTTTTCTTCCTTCTATAAGTATTTTGAAATATCATAGGTGACTTCTTTTGTGACCTAGTCATAGTACAAGTATTAGATTGTGTTTGTTTAAATGTAGAACTCTTAGTGAATCTATGAGGTGTAACTTCTTCAACTGAAAAATCTATTTTCTTGTCTCCAGAAGTAACAGATGTGCCTGTCTTCTCACTTTCCATTTTCTTCCTAATATTAGTCATCATCTCTTGTTTTATGCCACTCATTTTGGCTATATTGTCAACTTGTTTTCTAACTTTCCTTTGGGTTACTAGTGCCTTTAGCTCACTATGAATTTTCAATGATGACTCCTCAAATTTTCCAATTCTAGGTGTAGATGTATCTATAGATTTCGACAAAAGTACATCAACATGTAAAGTAACTAAGTCATCATCAACTTCATAGCCCATAATTGGTACCCAAGAAGTTATAGGTTGCACTGCCTACAACATACATGTATCTTTATCTACTAGAAAAAAATATCATCCTTGTACTTTTCAACTATACTGTTTGAGATTCTCTCTCTTAAGTGCATTTTCCCTTGAAAACATTTAAAATATCCCCACATGACAGCATTTAAATTATCTCCTAAAGTTTTGATACATTGCTTAATTTGCATAACTACCGGTTGATCTTTTATCCATGTAATAGAACCTATTCTTGGAAATTGATTCTATAGATAGAAAAAACACATACTAGGATTGAACCATAGTTAAATGCTTTCTTCTTGTCTTTCTTGATCTTCTCCATGTTCAAAAAGAATTGGCTCCTCAACATTTCACATAGGTCACACTTTGCATCCTCTTTCACCATTCTGTATGCAACATGAATTTCTCTACCAGGTACACTGTTCAACTGAATAGACTGATACACTCTGTATCCAACCACCATTGAAGAAAATCTCACTTCTTTGTCTTCAATATCTTTGATAGTCATTTATGGGTGATCTTGTTTGGATTTGGTCAAAAGAGTAACCAAATTAGCAGCAATAGTCTGCAGAGTTTGTGCCTCACTGGTCGCACAAAATCTAGTAACATGATTGATTAATTCCTTAGTGATCTTGTGAGATTTTTCCAACCAAATAAACTGATTGTGGGCTTTACAAAACACATACCTTATCCATTCTGGATTAAAATCATCAGGAATATCAACCGTATATATAAAATATTTATGCACCAAATGCATATGCTCGTCCTTCACCTTTACATCACTGCTCGAAGTAATGAATTCATTATAGACGTCATCAACTCAAATTTATTCCATCTTGCAGTGTATGAATGAACAAATGTCTTCAGTTAGAAATACACCATAGGGTATAGATGATAGGGGACCAATAGGATCATTCTCGTTAGCCTTCAATGCATGTAGCTTGAATACGGTTCTTGGATCATCTATAACATTGATCATCATGAGAGTATCTATAATGAAAATAATTGTCTTTTATCAGTAACACTCCTGTAGAATCTTCACTCAATTCGCAATAACCTTCAATTTCACTGATAGATGTTCTTCAACAACTGATACAATTCATTGCTCAAAACCTCAAGTAACAAACAAGAAATGGTCACAATCACTTAAGAATGTATACAAATTCTCTCCAGTAAACTCGTAAGAGTTTAAAGTAACAAAAGTGTTTACTTTCCCATCTATATAGATTTTTGAGAATGTAGTTGTTGCTTTCAATATTTAAATAGTTATTTTCACCGATTACAATGGTTATAACAAAACAACCATTATGCATGCACAAAACCACATATAGCACTTTATCTTCACTAACATCATTAAATCACAAATAGGCATCTTCATATGTATATGAATCTTACCGCTCATTCACTAATAGGGGTTCTTTAGGTTTTTCCTTTTAGTGCTTCCCCTAAGTCATATCAGACTTAGTTCACTGGCGGGTTCTCCACACTTCCTGAATTAGTGGAGTTCTCAGTAAAATTAGAAGATTTCAATTCACCTTTCTTCACACATATCTTCTTCATTTCACTTGTGACTTCCTTAGCATCAACAATTCTCTTACCTTTACCATTTGCATCTTTGTTCACTGGTTGGCCTCTGTTATACTTTCTTGCTCTGCATGATCTAGTAAGATGACCAACTTTATTCCAAATATAACAAGCCATACCTCTTTGATTCCAATATCCAACATTCCCTCTAGCCGACCTTAGTCTACAGATCACTCCATATGTCCATTCTTTGATAGATAGAATAGGTAACATTTGACCAGTTACCCTAATTATTAGGTCTCTAACTATTGTAATCATATGACCATTGACTGTTGATTCTTTCCTTGCACTCATTAGCTTTATGTCCAAAATTATTGTAGTAATAGAACGTTCCTTAGAAGGCATTATATCTAGCATAGTATTTATCACCTCTACCATAGGAATTATCTGATCTAGCAGTAGAAACTCTAGGTCTAACATTAAGACCAATAGGTTTAAACCAACATACAATAGCAATGCGACCTTCCTTATGAAAATTAAAATATACTTATTTATATCTTCCCTTACCAGTGTTATTGTTCACTTTAGGTGTTCATTTTTCTTCCACATTGATTTCCTTAGTGCCAGATGATTCATCGGTTTCAAAGTTTGAAAAACCTAAACCTTGTTTCTCTCCATTCCTCCTCTGTCTAGAAAGTTGTTCTGTTAGTAATAACTGGAGGGGGGGGGGTGAATCAGTGGCCTAAAAAATTAATCCTTAAATCAACTCTTAAAACTTATAACCACAAATTATGTCTCTAGTTATATTCTATCCTACAAGATGTATGCCTTGAAATACTTTTATCAATTTTCTACTTGTCAGATTTCTTTTTTAATCACTCTTCTATATGATTACTGATAAGTAGTTAATTATTTACCGAAATACAGTAAATATGCAGAGTATACCGATCAATCCAGAATTTCATATGTGAAATGTAAAATAGTAAAGTAATAAAACAAAAATACATAACACATGAATTTTTAACGTGGAAACCCTATTAAGGGAAAAACATTGGGACCGGTACCCCAAATTTTCACTCTTCTAAAGTGATCTCTGTTAGGAGCCAACCCTGTTAAAGGTTACAAACACACTGTTAGGTGTGACCTTGTTAGAGGATTTAAAAATAGTTTTTCACCTAGTATCTGGCATCTAATGCTACCATCCTTGATCAAACACTCACTTGGCATATCAATAGGTATCGGGCATATCCAATGCTACTTTTATGATCAAGATTTTTGATACTCCTTGGGATGTATCTCAATTGTAAAAGACTTTTAATTCCTGCTCAGTTAAGAGGCTTTATGCTTCAATGGTTAAACTGAAACACTAATGATCTATTCATACATACAACTCAATTGCATATTTTTAGATCTATTGTAAGTCCATTACCTCTCTGATAAATATAATTACTTATACCTTTGCTCCACACTATTATGCTCTGTGATGCTTGTCTCACTGTTCGTCAGTGTCTGCAGAATCTAGTTCTTTCCTCAGCTTGTTGATCAGGACTGAAAGTAGAATTTATTCTCCTTTAGATTTTATTTTGCCTCTTTTCTCTATTCTCTTGTTCACCCCAAACTTCGTAATGAATTGTGTTTGTCTCTATATAGACATGATTTCCCCTTTTCTTGGCTTTCTTGATTTTTGGCGTGTTCCACAATTCTCGCCAATAGATTAAAAGCAAACTCCTAATTTATCTCAAAGAGATCTTCTTGCCCACTGGACAAATTAGCTTTAAATCAATTACTTATCTCCGACTTTATCTGGATGATTAAAACAATGATAACTATCCATTAATTCTATCTTTAGCCTCTTGACAGCTAAGCATTTTGTCATTTTATGAACTCTCTGTTCTATTGATCAACACTTCAGTTAGTAATTGGTGATAACTAACTATTTCATCGGTGTGACTTCAGTTGTCATCGGGATCTCTGTCCTTGTCTTCTCCATCAGGCAGCATTGAAATTATTTCCATCAGGTTACTCTGTGCTTTTCTCAATCGGTCAACACTGTAACTCTGCTTGTTAGTAATGATGTGCATTAGATCGTTGGGTAACACTATGACTCTACTCTTTTACTCTGACCGTCGGTGTGCACTCCGTCGGTGTATGCAGTCACCTAGTGAATACTTGACTTGTATGCATTACTGATAGCATAGCCTTGATTCATCATTTCTTTGAAGTCTTTGGCAGTATTTCCATGACCATACAGATTATATCAAGTTGCATCAATGACAATACAATACATTAACTGATTTAATGCCTTGTATGATCATTAACTTAATATCTTCAAACATTCAATCAGTTACATGCCATCAATCTCTCCCTTTGGAATTGATGGCAACATACTATGTTATCATACTATACTATCACTAATACAGTATGAAATATATAGTTTCATCAAACTTTTCTAATGTAACTATTACAAATGTCTGACTTCGGTAAGCTCAAATAGCTTTGGTTTGATTCTTACAACTTTCTTTCTATCTTCAATCCCTTCACTAGATAGATGTAGAATCTTTCTTTCTCTGATGTGATGTGTTCTCCTTCTATGTCAAACTCTCTCCCTTTGACTGTTCTCCTTTCTTGTGATTTCTTTTGTCAGTAATTCTCTCCCTTTGTGTTTACTCTCCCTTTCTTGTTACATTCTCCCTTTGGATACTTTGATGGATATGATCTCTCTCTTAGTTGATAATGGATATAATCTCTGTATGATAATGAGATATCTCTCTCCCTTTGACAACAATGCCAAACAAACATCTTTTCAAACACATATTTTTACAAAACAAGTATTTGACAGCAATGTCAAATGGATCATTTCTATCCATAATATATTCCTTGAATTTCCCAATCCATCGGTAATAACTCTGGTGCTCGGAGTAGATAAATACCTTGCTATGTATATATGTATCATTGAAGTCCATTTCTATGATTGCATCAACATGAATGATATTTTGATAATATGTAGGCTGATGCAGCCTTCTAGTCAGCTTACTGACTAGTAGACAAGGGCCTGACCCCTAGTCTCTTTCTCAAGTATTCAAATGCATCCTTGGGTAGTGGCTTGGTGAAGATATCGACCAATTGTTCCTTTGATTGCACATACTCAAGTATCACTTCCTTTTCCTGAACTTGTTCTCTCAAATAATGATACTTGATGGCAATATGCTTTGTTTTAGCATGCATGACTAGATTCTTGAAAATGTTTATTTCACTTGTATTGTCAAAATAGATAATTACTGGTTCTAAAATTTTCATATGCATACCTTCCAGTAACTGTTTGATCCATGCAATATTTGAGCAGTTTGCAGTAGCAACAAAATACTTTTCCTCTGTAGTAGATTGAGAGATGCATCCTTGCTTCTTGCTGATCCATGTGAGAAGTTTGTCACCTATAAAGAATGCTCCTCCAGTTGTGCTCTTTCGGTCATCAATATTTCCAGCCCAATCAACATCGGTAAAGACCTTAAGTTCAAATTTTCCTTCTCTTCTATACCATAAGCTATATTCCTCAAAATTCTTCATATATCTTAGGATTCTTTTCACAGCAGTCATATGTGATTCCCTGGGATTAGCAGAAAATCTAGCAACTATTCCTACTGCATGTACAATATCAGGTCTAGTATGTACAACATACATGAGTTTTCCAATCATTGATCTGTACAAAGTCTGATCTACCTCTGATGACTTGTCCTCCTTTGTCAGTTTGCATCCAGTTTCTATTGGTGTTCCAACTGGTTTGGATTCTTCCATCTTGAATATTTTTAGTACTTCTTTGATGTACTTGGATTGTATAATGAAAATACCTTCATCTTGTTGCATGATCTGCAAACCAAGAAAGAACTTGATCTCTCCAAACATAGACATCTCAAACTCTTTTCTCATTTAATTTGCAAATGATTTGCATAGAATATCATTTCCTCCAAATATGATGTCATCAAGAAATATCTCAACAATCAAAATGTTAGCATCAATATCTTCCTTCAAATAAAGATTATTGTTTTCACTAGTCCTTACAAATCCAATACTTATAAGATAAGAATGAAGTCTTTCATACCAGGTTCAGGTTGCTTGTTTCATTCCATATAGGGCTTTGTGTAGTCTACATACCATGTCCCTCTTGTCTGGATCAACAAACCCTTCTGGTTGTTCAATGTATACCTCTTCTTCAAGTATTCCATTTAGGAATGCAAACTTGACGTCCATTTGATATACCTTGAATCCTTTACATGCAGCATAAGAAAGTAATATTCTCACTCCTTCTAGCCTAGAAATGCGTGCAAAGGTCTCTCCATAGTCAATCCCTTCTTCTTATGCATACCCATTGCATACTAGTCTTTCTTTATTTCTGGCGACTTCTCCATTCTCATTCAACTTATTTGTGAATATCTATTTTGTACCGATGACATTCTTGTCATCTGGTCTCAGTACAAGTGTCCATGTCTTGTTTTTCTCTATCTTCTCAATCTCTTCATTCATAACACTTATCCATTCATCATTATCTAGTGCAACATTGACAGATTTGGGCTCATAATCACAAATAAGACATCTTGTATTTAGAGACTTACTTCTGGTTCTCATACCAGCATTTTTATCTCCTATGATCTGGTTCTATGGATGGTTCCTTTTGACATATCTTGCAAGTACAGGTTCATCTCTTTGTCTATCAACTTGATCATCATTTTGTTCTTCATTCTGTTCTCCATCACTTTGTGCATCATCTTGAGCAATATTCTGATCGTCGGTATTTGTAGCCTGATGCTCGGGTGCAATGATCTATTTCTCTAGAGCTCTACATTGTTGGTTGGGTAGAGTGTCAGGTTCCTCATTGTAAGTAAACCTATTGTAGTCCTCTGATTCTTTAGTGCTTTCATTTTCATTCTTCTCTGTAAATTCATCTATCTTTACATTTGCACTTTCAACAATTTTGTTAGAGGCTTTATTTAGATATTTATAAGCCTTGCTCTTGGTACAATACCCTAGAAAGATTCCTTCATCACTTTTGGAGTCAAGTTTTCCATTTATATCATCTTTTAAGATATAACATTAACTTCCAAATTTTTGAAATAACTTACATTGGGTGTGTATCCATACCATAGCTCATAAGGTGTCTTTTTGGTGTCTTTCTTCAATTGTACTCTATTCAATGTGTAAACAATAGTACTGACAGCTTCTCTCCAAAAGATTTGGGTGATCCCTTTCTCTATCATCAGTGTCCTTGCACAATCAACTATGGATATGTTCCTTCTTTTAGCAATTCCATTTTGCTGTTGTGTTCTCGGTGCAGAGACATGTCTTCTGATTCCATGCTCATTAAAAAAGTTAGTTAATTCATCTAAAATAAATTCCCCTTCTCTATCTGATCTTAAGAATTTTAACTCCTTACTACTTTGTTTCTTAACCATTTCCTTATACCATTTAAACATCTTAAATACTTTAGATTTATCTTTTACAAACATTACTTTCATCATTCTAGAGTAATCATCAACAAAGAGAATAAAATATCTATCTCCATAATAACTCTTTGTCCTCATAGGTCAACATAAATCAGTATGGACTAATTCTATAATGGCATCAGATGTATGGGTTTTGCTTTTGAAACTAGACTTTGTCATCTTACCTTTTTGACAATTCTTACACATGATGTTGTCGGGCTTCGTCATCATCGGTAAGCCTCTGAAATTTCTCTTTTGCTAGTCTTTATCATGTTGTCAAAGTTTACATGACACAATCTTTTGTGCCACAACCATATGTCTTCATTTGTAGCAATCAAACAAGTGGTGTCAGTATCATTCAAATATAATAAGTTACCTTTTGTCTTCTCACAGGTACCAATCAGATTTCCTGATTTATTGAAGATCTTTGCCTTCTTATTTTCAAATGCTACTCTATGACCTTAATTATTGAACCGAGAAACACTCGATAGATTATAATTCAATCCATTTACCCAATAAGAATTTTCACATTTTATCTGGTTAGTCAACATTATAGTTCCTCTACCTTCAACTGGACAAGGTGTGTCACTACCCATTCTTACTAAACCACCTTTATAGTACTCAAAAGTCTCAAAAATTTTCTTATCACCGGTCATATGGTGAGTGCAACCACTATCTATGATCCAGACATCATTTTTACTAACTTTAGATATGAGTGCCGTTTCTACATACCTTGCTTCACCATCATCTGAATTGTCCTTTACTACCACAAACACCATCTCGATGTCTTCATTAGATTCGGTGTCAGTATCATCATCTTTGCATTTTTTTAGGTAACTAGCTGGTGAAGGGGACTCCCCTTAATACCACCAGTACACGACAGAAACAAAGAGAAACAACAAAAATTTGCAAGAACAAAAAATTGGCTTCTTATTGGCTCCACATATGTGGAATTACAAACTTCAGAATTACAATATCAAAAGCCACATGGGCATCCCTTACAATAATCTATAGGACAAAGCCTCAAATAACCACCCAGAACTGCCCTAGAAAACACCACGAGCCTTCCTTAAATAGGCAATTTTCCACCGCCCGAGAAGGTTCCAGAAATCTAGCCATTAAGGCCGACTACCCTTAGCATTTAATTATTTTTCACTTTTATTACAAAAAGGTCGGCTTTAAATATTTACAAAACATGAGATTAGGTAGCCCAACTTCTGGAAGCCATAACTTTTGAACCGTAGCTCCGTTTGGCTATTATAACCACTTTTCAGAAAGGGGAGATCACGATCTACAGTGCCTGATTAGCAAAGAGCAAGTCAACTAGGGGTTCGACCTCGATCCGGAGCCTCTAAGGTCCTGAAAATTGAGCTCAAAGGTTTTGCACCCTAAAATCTCAACAGTAAATCCTTAATAACTTCACCAATACAGATGATGTGGCAATGAAATTCAACTGGCATTCTTATATGACTAAGATGAACCTTCACCT
>MU223738.1:3862995-3896508 GCA_018584345.1 Thuja plicata
TTAGGTCTTGAAACCTTCCTTCTAAGCACACAAGATCTGATACCAATTGTTAGTAATAACTGAGAGGGGGGGGGGGGTGGGTGAATCAGTGGGGTCAAAAATTAATCCTTAAATCAACTCTTAAAACTTATAACCACAGATTATGTCTCTAGTTATCTTCTGTCCTACAAGATGTATGCCTTGAAATACTTTTATCAATTTTCAACTTGTCAGATTGATTTGTTAATCTCTCTTCTGTATGATTACCGATAAGCAGTTAACTATTTACTGAAATATAGTAAATATGCAGAGTATACCGATCAATCCAGAATTGCATATGTGAAATGTAAAACAGTAAAGTAATAAAACATAAACACATAACACATAGATTTTTAACATGGAAACCATGTTAAGGGAAAAACCACTGGGACCCGTACCCCAAATTTTTACTCTTCTGAAGTGAGCTCTATTAGGAGCCAACCCTGTTAAGGTTACAAACACACTATTAGGTGTGACCTTGTTAGAGGATTTAAAAATAATTTTTCACCTAGTATCTCACATCTAATGCTATCATCCTTGATCAAACACTCACTTGGCCTGTCAATAGGTATCGGGAATATCCAATGCTACTTTTATGATCAAAATTTTTGATACTCCTTGGGATGTATCTGAATTGTAAAATACGTTTAATTCCTGCTCGGTTAAGAGGCTTTATGCTTCAATGGTTAAATTAAAACACTACTGATCTGTTCATACATACAACTCAATTGAAAATTTTCAGATCTATTGCAATTCCATTACCTCTCTGATCAATATAATCACTTATACCTTTGCTCCACACTGTTCTTCTCTGTGATGCTTGTCTCACTATTCGTCGGTGTCTACAGAATCTAGCTCTTTCCTTAGCTTGTTGATTAGGATTGAAAGAAGACTTTCTTCTCCTTTAGATTTTCTTTTGCATCTTTTCTCTATTCTCTTGTTCACCCCACACTTCATAATGAATTGGGTTTGTCTCTATATACACATGATTTCCCCTTTTCTTGGCTTTATTGATTCTTGGTGTGTTCCACAATTCTTGCCAATAGATTTAAAGAAAACTCCTGATTTATCTCAAAGAGATCTTCTTTCCAACTAGACAAATCAACTTTAAATCAATTACTTATCTCTGACTTTATCTGGATGATTAAAATAATGATAAGTATCCGTTAATTCTATCTTTAGCCTCTTGACAACTAAGCATTGTGTCATTTTATAAAATCTTTGTTATGTCAGTCAACACTTCAGTTAGTCAATGGTGATAACTGACTGTTTCGTCAGTGTGACTTCAGTTGTCATTGGGATCTCCGTCCTTGTCTTCTCCGTCAGGCAACACTGAAATTATTTCTGTCAGGTTACTCTGTGCTTTTCTCATCGGTCAATACTGTAACTTTTTTCATCATTAATGTTGTGCATTAGATCATCGGATAACACTATGACTCTTCTCTTTTACTCTGACCATCGGTGTGCACTCCATCGGTGTATGTAGTCACTTAGTGAATACTTGACGTGTATGCATTACTGATAGCATAACTTTGATTCATCGGTTCTTTGAAGTCTTTGGCAGTATTTTCATGACCATACAGATTATATCAAGTTGACATCAATGAAAATACAATACATTAACTGATTTAATGCTTTGCATGATCATCAACTTAATATCTTCAAACATTCAATTAGTTACATGTCATCATGTTCATCAAGTGTAACAGAACTCTTATTGAATTTATCTTATAGATTATTTGCAGTTTTAGGTTCTTCTTTCTGCTTATTATTCTCTTTCCTCAATCCCTCATTTTCTCTTGTGATATCATTATTTTCTTCATTTGTGTCATGTAAGTGTTCATTCAATACAAAAAATTATTGCTCCAATCTAAATAGTTGCTCCAAATTTTCAGTTAAGGTTTCATCTTTATCCTTTATGGAATCTTCAATAGTTCTTCCTTCAAGATCTTCACACATCTTGACAGACTGACATTCAAGCTCTCTTTTCAGATTAGCCACCACTTGTTGAAGTCCATTGTGATGACATTAATTTGTCATTAGTATTCAAAAAACACTTTTAGTAAGCATACACTAAAAGACAAAACAAAGATCAAACTGAGAATCAGATATAGAGAGATCACCAAAATGACTAAGTACAAAGAGAACTGACAATACAACTTTGCGTATACACCAAAATTGCAAAGCAGAAAGATAAAGCGGAACTAGACAGAGGAACTCAATGTGTAGGATAAAGTGCAAATTGAGAGACAAATAAAGTGGAAAATTGATGAGATAGTTAAAGAGAAACCAAGAGAACAAAACTGAAAGAGAGTCAACTGATTTTAGAAGCATAACCTACTATCAGGAACCGAGAATCAGTTGCAGCCCGCAAAAAGTGGATCTGACTTCCACGTCAGATAAAGTAGTCTTATTCTATTTATAGGATATTTATTTGTTTTAAATCCATTTCTTTAGGGACAAGAAATAGGAATGTAAGTTCTTTAATCAGTCTGACTGATTTAAAACTCATAGACTAGGAGATCAAGGTACAAGTTGTAAACCTGATCTTAGAGTTAACATTGTTTTTCATGAAACATGATGATGTCAATCCATCTTATAAATATATGATGCAATCATTCATTAAAAAAGGATGTGAATATGAAAGAGAGGATGAGTGAAGCCTACGAGCACATCTATGGATCATATTGAAAGTTTCAAGAACAAGAACAACAAAAGGTGAATTTGGTTAGCAAGAACCAAGAACAGAGGCTACCAAGAATTAGAGGTATTACTCAATCACATTAGGTGATAATATTATTCATGTAAACTTGAATGGATCTGTATCAACAATAGGAGATTGCATTTACCAGGTCTATTGTAATTTTCTATCATTCTAACAAGTGGAACAAAGTGTAAAAATCCTTTCAAGGAAGGTGGATTTAAGAGTCCAACTACAAATCTCTTAACCAAGTGCACACTCCACAATGTTGCTAAATCTCTTAACCAATTAGACTTTAATAGGTCTCCATAGATACTCTTAACTGGGTAGATCATCAAAATTTATCAAATTGTAAGCCTTAGCCAGCCCCTTCCAATTTGTAGATAGTGAAGATTTTGTGGGTGCCATCCCCACCGCAATTTTTACTTCCTAACAAGATTTTTCTGCGATATCAAATCTTGTGTTATATGTCAATTACTTTCATGAATGTTTCTATGAATGTTCACATGTATGTTAATGTTATGAATTGACATAACTCACATCAAGATAGTATAGATCAGATCAAATGGATATACAATTGATTACACAAAGGTTAATTGATTAAAGGATACAAAAGTTTTAGAGGTACTGATTCACCCCTCCCCTCTCAGTACACACTTCCCATTAATTCCAACAATTGGTATCAGAGCTAAGTATCTTCTTTGGAAAATTTTAAAGGCTTAAGAGAAAAGATCATACAATGGAGAAATACAGACTTGATAAGAATATTGAAAATAAAAAACTAGAAATTCAGATTTTCTATGAACAGTATAAAGAAGCTAGAATCAACATGAGACAGTTGTTAGATGAAATAAAGATTATGGCATCTCGTTGTAATGAGACAAATTATCATGAGGAAGAGAAACCATATTTCTTTGAGTCTTCAAGATCAACTACAAGAAAAGCATCAAATACATTAGAAGAAAACATCACAAGCCTAACTGAAATCAATCTACATCTGACTAGACAAGTTAAATCTCTGCAAATCGGTCAAGAGACACAGATGGTAAGGATGATTGATTTCATGAACAATGCTAGACAAGATGAGAAAGAAAGAACACTAGACATTGATGATAGAAGAAAGATTACAGAAAAGCTACAAGAAAAAGATTCTGAAATACAAAGACTTACAGAGCATCACCATGAGATAACAAGTCAGATTATTCTTATGAGTCAAGAGGCAAATAGAATAAATGTTGAACTCATTGAAATAATAGAAGCTATTAGTGAGCTGAGGGATGAGAATGAAAAGTTGAAACATGAAATAAGAATTTAGAAGCATCATAATGAAATTATCAAGAAATCTTAAGAAAGAAATAAAAGAATGGATGATTTTCTTGAAGGACAACGAAGAGTCAACAACAATACCGATCTAGGTTTTACCGAGAATGGAGAATCATCAAAATCAAACTGATCCAAAGAATGTCTATACAAATTCAAGACCGAGAAAGCTTACATGCAATCACTATGGAAAGAAAGGACATACATCAAATGTATGCAGAGGCAAAATGAAATTTATTCCTAAATCTACATCTTCATTCATAGGATTTTGTTATAAATGTAACAAGAAAGGACACATAGCATATGAACGTAAGTCTGAGATGAAACAACCAAAGAAGGAAACCTACATGTACAAATACTGTCCTACTTGCAAAATGAATGGGCACACAAATCTTGAATGTTGGAAAAAGAAAAGGCAAGCATGGAAGCCTAAAGGTCAAGATACTCCCTATCAACCGAAGAGAGTTAGTAACTAGTATGTATGTGATTACAACACTTGGAAAAATTGTATAGGATGTGGAAGATTAGGTCACATTGTTGCAAGATGTATGAGACAGTGGACTAGAAATCTTAGAGGCTAGACTAACCCCAGAATGGTATGCTTAAACTGTCATAAAGTTGGTCATCTCAAAAAAGACTGTAGAGACCAAATGACAGAGACCAGCACATATCGCAATGGAAACACCATTGAAGACATCAAGAGGGAAAGAGAAAAAATGTGGAGGAAATATTCAAATAATGATGAAGCTAGACCAAGCAATGCAAATGGTGACATCCCATCCAATGGATCTGGTGACATCACCACCCCCACCTAAGAAGAACAAGTATGGAACTGCATTACCCCAAGTTATTATTTTACATTAGTTCCATAATATGATTGATTAAATGCCAAATTAGCATAAGAAAGATGCTTCATGGTATTACTTGTTAAAATCTGTGATAACTATTCTATCGAGCATATATACAAAAATCCGTCGGTACACACTCAAAGCTGAGACTGCCTACACTTACCGAGAAGCGTCAATTAAAAGAAAAGTTGCTAGTATAAATTGAGCCTCGTCAGTAATTGGGAAATGTGAACAAATGATTCACAATACCAAAACCCATCGGTAAAGGAAAGAGGTATAAAGACTAATCCGAAACATCATGTGGTCACTGAAGGAAAGTTGAAGTCTTAACCGACAAACTCTGTCTTTACACAATGAGGATTTGGTAAGAATTTATGACACACTTTTTAGGTCAAATGGCTATAAAAGGGCGACTGGTCAGTCTCATTGTTCACCACGACCAGAGTAGAGCGACGAAGAGCCATTTTTGAGCAGAAAGCAACAGGATCATAGAGCATCCACAACTCAACCACCAGCACTCCACGCGGATCAAAAATCATTATAGGTGTATAAAGTAAGTTCTATAAATGACTGACAACTCTATTTCACACATTTTACAAAAATCCCTAAATCTGAAAATGGCCACAACTTCGAGAACTATGAAATCCAAGAACACCAAGAAGGATGAGTTCAAGCTCATCAAGAATTCGGCATGTGAGGAACCAAACTACAAGATTCACCCTGAGGTTGCCTCACAACTGGATGATGCTGGAGCATTCTCATGAATACCAGCTAGGGTTTTTCTCATCGAGGACATTCGAGTATTTATACACTGCAAGATTGCAGAAATAGGTGATTTAGAAGTTGAAAAATATTATAAGAAGCTATGCAATGAAGATGGAACTCTGAGAGATGAACATAAAAATATTGAAGTAAAATGGCTCACCAATGCCCTAATGTTCCTGAAGGTCTTCAAAACTGAGTGGATTCGGTTAGTACTAAGCTGAATGCACAATCATAAACTTTGGTTAGATGAACCAAAGATGATAACCTGAGATGTTATCCATGCGGTCACCGGTTACCCTATAACCGAGAAGGTAAAAGAACTAAAGCATCCACCCAAGGCCGAGACTGGGAAGATGACAAGAGCCAAATGAGATGGCATAGGATTAAAAGTTTCCACTATAACCGATGACGAGATGAAATTCAGTGCATGCGTTCTAGGCTACAAATTCTTCCAAGCCATCAAATTGAACAACATAAAATCTGGTGCAGTGGACATAACATATAAGATTGTGAAGAAGGGAACACAGTTGGACTTATCCAAACTTCTACTTCATCAACTAGAAGATAATCTATGGACTAAAAGGAATGCAAAGTCAAACACATGTAAGTTTGGCTCACTCATAATGTGTATTTTCTTCTAATTTCAAGAAACATTCCCATTGGTAGGAGATGTGAAATGGGATAGCACAAAATCGATCGCCATGCATATCAATGAACATATAGCCTCACTAGGAGATAATTTTGAGATATTCATGGATGAATACTTCACTGTATGCAAAGACCAAATGTAAAAGAGGGTAAGGATCCCCGAACAACTCATTGAGAAGTATAAAGATGAACTATGTTTTATGGTTGATACAAATCATACTTATGTCAAGCCTACTATACCGAGGACAGCATGGCTCCAACCATTAGAATATAAGTTAAAAATTGATCTTGCATCTAAAGAAATTGATAGCTTGTTAAATGAACTACTAGATAAGAAACAACCCAAGTTTGGAACATATGAGGAGGCCGAAACAAGAATAAAATTTGGCTTGGTTGTTAAGAAAATTGTTAGGAAAAAGGAAAAGATGGTAAAGAACATCAAAAATAAACTGTCGACAACAAAGGGAGAAATTGAGTAGGAGGAAGAAACTGAAAAGGAGGAAGAAACCAAAGGACAACTACCTATTGGTGAAGCTAAATAAAAGGATGAATTCGAAGCCACAGAGTCAGATTCACCACCTCCTCCACCAACTAAAAAGCCAAGGACCACATCTTCTTCTAGAACAAGATGCCAAACATCAAAGGATTCAACTCCACCTTTGAAGAAAGGAAAGGTCAGAACATACAAGAGGAAAGTGGCCACACCGAAGAGAGGTGCAAACAAAAGAGTAAGGAAGCTCATCAGAACCCGAGAAGATATTTAAGACACCAAGAAAGATGAATCTATAGAGGCAGAAAATGTCAAAGTTAAAGCTCCAAAAACTATTGATGGCATTTGTCAATCTATTACAAATTCAAGATCTATTATAGATTCTAAGATTAGAAGATGGTTGAAATTAGATCTAGAAGATCATAATAAAATAGAATATACCATCAGAGAAAAAATTTATAAATTCAAATATGTACCAATGCAATTTGAAAGTATGGTACCAAGGGAATTCTTGGACAAACTATATGCAAGATGGTCATTTGCCTTGAAGAATGAGAAGGAAATAGGAGAAAGAGTACTTGTTACTTTCATGCCTTTTGAATCAAAGAAGGAAGAAATAGATGAGATGATGGAGAAACACAAAAAGGAGTTCTCGCTAAAGTTGAGAGCCTATAAATTTCTCAAAGGAAATCTTATAGAGCTTGAATAGGATAGGAACAAGAAATGGTGTAAGATTCTAAACAGACCCACTAAGGAAGAAAGCCCTGAGAAAAACCTACAAAAAAAAGATGTTGAAAAGGAAACTCAAGAACAAATCTTAATAAAAGATACAGAAGATGACACATCTGTTGAGTTAGACAAGGAAGAAGAAGACACAACTGACAACAAAAAAATGGATGTTGTAGATGAGTCATGGCCTGACACCACAAATGACAACATTGTGGATAACAATGTCATTGACATTATCGATGATCCAACAGAGGAAGTAAATAAAGATGAAGATGTCAATATTACAAAGGACACAACCAATGAGTAGAATACAATAGTTGATACTGCACAGGTGAACATACCATGAAACATGCCAATATTGATACAAGCTATCAATATTCTACAAGAATAAAAAAATTCACTTGAAAAAGACACTCCTGAGGATGCAGGGGAAGAGGAAAAGAAAGAAAACACCAATGATCAGAAGGACATCAGAGACACTCAAACAATAACCAATACTGATAAGGTTACATGAGGAGATTCAAAACAAGCAGATGCAGACACAACAGAGAAGAATGCAGAAATAAAGAATGATGAAGCTAAGGACACCGGTGAAGGAGATAAACCTAAATATGGCACTCTTGAGGAAACTGACAAAGGTACTACTGAAAATGTGAAGGTTAATGTGGATACATCTATAGACACCGGATAAGCTGAAACTAATACACATCAGCAAAAAGAAGCACAACAGGTAACATCATCAAGCACAACTGAGAAAGCCGAGAAATTGGCAATGGTTTTACATTCAAGTGCTACACAAAAGAAGAAGAAGAAATATAAGAGGAATAATTTGGAGGTCACTTTGGATGAAATCATTGAGATATCAAAATGTGACCCAAAACACTTGATTTTGAAGCATTACAAGAATATGGTGAAATATGCCAAAGGAAGGCATTACAAGAGAAGTTGAAGAAACAACACTGAGTTTCAATGGTATTGGAAAAAACTAGGGAAATCTTGCACTAGATTGTACTTGATGTAGATATTGATCAGAACAATCCAATTATTGATCAATTAGCCACTCTCACCGAAGCAATAACAACTCAGAATATTGATGCAGGGAAGGCAATTGAAGAGAGAGCAGAGCAAAAGTACCAAAAGAAGCTCGTTGAGAACATTAGCCAGGAAATAGAAATCAACAAGGTAAAGCTATCATAATTCATTACTGAATTAGATCCAATTATAAATGAAGCTATAATGTTGATTCAACAACTAAGCACATTATAAAAGTTCACTAAAGAGAGTAGTGACAATATAGCAAAGTTAGATACAGATCTAGCTAACAACTCTCAAAGCTTGACCACCGATGGAGAAAATGCAATTAAGTTGAATTATGAGAAAATAATTGAGATTAAAAGGTTAAGACAGGAACTATGGGAAGCAGAGACACACTTCAGGGAAGAAGTCATCGAGCTCCAAGCTCAACTTCTACTGAACTTTAGACTGCTCCAACATCACATTAGTTTAACACGACAACTGATAGCAACTCCCGAGATGTCTGTAGAAGACAACATCTATGACATGCACTCCAAGATCACACTCGAGCACATGGCTTTGGAGAACTTAAAAGAACAATGGGAGAAAATAATGGAAGACATGAAGTCTTCACACTCCCACATTTTTTATAAGCTCTAAGGTATAAACCTTTTCCCTTAATATCAAAAGAAGGGGGAAAATGATATGTATTCATATGGGAAAATGGTATATGGAAAATGATATGTATATGTATATTTATATGGGAAAATGATATGTCCAGATAGGCAGGCACTGTTAGAGTATTTAGGTAGTTTCATTACTCTTTTTTCACTTAAGTTGTCTCTTAGGTGCATATAATTAATATTTTATATTAATTATATTGCGCAACCTAGTTTTTATGTTTAGGGTTTGTTCACCTTTATAGGATGAACCTTATAATGTTTCTTTCATAACTTAGGGAACAATATTTTGACTCTTCTTTTGAGCATCTCTGAGTTTTGCTTTTTCTGGATCCTCGTGTCTACTCCTTTGAGCATTAGCTTGGCCTTCCAGTGACACCCCATCTTTCGAGGTTACCTCTTCACTGCTCACTGTCTTTCACTCCTTTGCATTGGAGTCACACTAGTTTTTTCATTGATCCAAGGGTTCTTTCATTTTGGGGGGGTTTTGGAGCCTCGACCCTCTCTCACAGGGGGGTTGGAAGCATGCATTATACTCATGGCTTTGAGAGAGTCTCTTGAAGTCATTCTTTGTCTTTTTCTTGCTTTTATATATCTTTTTGGAGAGGAGTTTTTCCCACTAGGTTTTCTCTTTTGTCTCCGGTTTACATAGATTTCCTTGTATTGGGTACCTGATCAGGCCTTCTTGCCAGGACTCATTTCTTGCTTTCATAGCTATACTAGGTTAGCTTACCTCCTAAGCTTCGCTTAAGGGGGGGTGTTAGAGTAATTAGCTAGTTTCATTACTCTTTTTTCACTTAAGTTGTCTCTTAGGTGCATATAATTAATAGTTTATATTAATTATATTGCGCAACCTAGTTTTTATGTTTAGGGTTTGTTCACCTTTATAGGCTAAACCTTGTAATGTTTCTTTCATAACTTAGGGAACAATATTTTGACTCTTCTTTTGAGCATCTCTGAGTTCTGCTTTTTCATTGTCGTGCTTCTTCTCTGTAATAGGTTATTTGCATGCAGGTGTATTCGAGTTCTGTGGATTTGCATTTGTCAAATCCTATAGGCACTATTCAGTACTACCAAAAATAATGATAAACTGACATATACATAGTGGTAGTCATTAAATGACCAAAGATTATATATGTTGTATATACTTAACATTTTGTTAGTATTTTGCACATATCCATTTTTGATACTAATGTCAAAGGGGGAGATTTATGACTTTAATTTTCTATTATGAAAACAACACTTCCGGTAAGCATACATTGCAAGACAGAACAAAGAGAAAACTGAAAATTAGATATAGAGAGATCACCGAAATGAGTAAGTACAAAGAGAACCCACGACACAACTTTGTGTGTACACCAAAATTTCAAAGCAGAAAGATAAAGAGGAACCCGACGTGTAGGATAAAGTGAAAATCAAGAGACAGATAAAGTGAAAAAATGATGAGGTAGTGAAAGAGAAACCAAGAGAGAAAAACTGAAAGACAGTCAACTAATTTTAGAAGCATAACCGACCGTCAGGAACTGAGAATCAGTTGCACCCCACAAAAAGTGGATCTGACTTCCACGTAAGATAAAATAGCCTTATTATATTTATAGGATATTGATTTGTTTTAAATCCATTTCTTTAGGGACAAGAAACATGAATGTAAGTGCTTTAATCATCCTAACTGATTTAAAACACATAGACTAGGAGATCAAGGTACAAGTTGTAAACCTAGTCTTAATGTTAACATTGTTTTTTGTGAAACTTGATGATGTCAATCCATCTTATAAATAGATGATGCAATCATTCATTAAAAAAGGATGTGAATATGAAAGAGAGGATGAATGAATCCTACGAGCACATCTATGGATCAGATTGAAATTTTCAAGAACTAGAACAACAAAAGGTGAATTTGGTTAGCAAGAACCAAGAACAGAGGCTACCGAGAATTAGAGGTATTACTCAATCACATTAGGTGATAATCTTATTCATGTAAAATTAAATAGATCTATATCAGAAATAGGAGATTACATTTACCAGGTCAAATTGTAATTTTCTATCATTCTAAAAAGTGGAGCAAAGTTTAAAAATCCTTTCAAGGAAGGTGGATTTAACAGTCCAACTACAAATCTCTTAACCAAGTGCACACTCAATAGTGTTGATAAAGCTCTTAACCGAGTAGACTTTAACAGGTCTCCATAGATACTCTTAACCAGGTAGATCATCAAAAGTGATAAAATTGTAAGCCTTAACTGACCCCTTCCAATCTGCAGATAGTGAAGATTTTGTGGGTGCCATCCCCACCGCAGTTCTTGCTTCCTAACAGGAGTTTTCTGCGATATCATATCTTGTGTTATGTGTCAATTACTTTCATGAATGTTTCTATGAATGTTCACATATATGTTCATGTTATGAATTGATATAACTCACATCAAGATAATATAGATCAGATTGAATGGATATACAATTGATTACGCAAAGGTTAATTGATTAAAGGATACAAAATTTTTAGAGGTACTGATTCACCCCTCCCCTCTTAGTACACACTTCCCATTAATTCCAAAAAATTGTTCTTATTTATCAGATCTGCAATTGCTTCCTCAAATTATTTAGACCCACTTCGTTCAGACTATTTCTCAATGCAATCTTGACTTTCCATTAGTTTCTTAGTTATTTCTCTTCATTTTGCAAGGGAATTACTAATATTTTCCTTTAGTTCATTGATTACCCTATTTGCATCATCAAGCTATTTCTCATACTTGTAACTCTCCATGTTGGCTATTAGGGATATTTTCCTCAAGGAGTTAAGCTTAATACCAAGAGGACCAATGCTATGATACCAATTGTTAGTATGAACAAGAACTGAGAAGGGGGAATCAGTGCAAACAAATAATTAAGAAATTTCACTACCAATCTAACAATGTTAATCAACAAATTCTAACTAATGAAACATGCAATTGATAAAACCAAATATAAGTAAATAACATCATGAATCCACAAAATCATCACATATGATACATATATTTTCCAAGTGGAAACCATTGTTAGAGGGAAAAACCCACAGTGGGGATGACACCCACAAATCACCTTATTGCAGTAAAAAATATTTTCCCTATTAGGAGCTACAATACCATTTCTAGGGTTCACCATGTTAAAAGTGACTAGTGCTTTGTTAGAATTACCAAAAGACTTGTTAGAGTCTACCTTGCTAGAGGAATTCAACCTTTAGTAAAGAAGTTACCATGTTAAAGGATTTACAATAAAGACCTGTTAAGATCTACCTAGTTAAGGGATTTAACCTGCTACAACTGTTAGGAAAACAACAGTAATAATGATCTGTAGAATGACATTGATTGCCTATCAGATCCTTTCTACTCCTTTTCTCTCTAACGATGTACTGATATCTTCTTCTTCAATATTTGATCACTACAATTTAAAATGTGATCGCAACCCTAAATCACACGATTTACCTCTCCTTATATAATGTGTTCTTAAGTGGTTTAAGACCTAAAAAATTTCCATCCAAATTGGCACAAAATACTTATCAGCCTCCTCCAAATCAATGTCAATCATAAATTACACATTGTACCAAATGTAATACACACTTCCATAAAATATAGTCAACCTTAGATCCACAGCCTTAACTGATTCATCATGAAATTTTGATCGGTGACCCAATATGTACGCTATCTTCCACATCAAAAACATAATTTACTCCAAACATTGAATTACCTGTCACGATCAGAACCATACCTTCCTCATGCCATATGAATGTCTCCTCTATGATTAAATCTCATGATTTTTTCTGTAACTCGACCACTACCAATTTCACTAACTAAAATTATTCTTCCTATATTCCTCCAGTACACCGAATTGCCTTTACTGATCATGTATGGATCTTACCGATTGCTCCAATCATAATTACTGAACATGTTTCCATAAATTTTTTTCAAGATCACTCCTCCTAATATGTAATGAATTGATTTTCACAAGCCTAATATGCCTTAAGTATCATTAGATCTATTTGATGTAATAAGGACCCATTTGTGAGACTGGTTGGCCCAAGTTACACATATAAACCTTGTGGTCAAACTTAGTCAAGGGGAAAAAAAAATTAAATTTTTTTTTTTTGTTTTTATGTGTATTATGATTTCTTGAGTGAAAATGAACTCATTTGAAGTCTTAAGAGGTCCTAGGCAGTTTAGGAAAAGAAAATTGCAAAAATGTTGCAAAGCTTTTTGCAATAGCAACTTTTGCAACATTTTGATGAAAAGTTGCTACAAAATCCCCAACGGTATAAAAGGTTTAAAAATTAGTTATGGAAGTTGGGTTGAGGATACATAGGTCCATAATTTTTGAAAGTGTAGATGATTTTCATGTATGAGAAGATTGGTGGCAAAATTGGAATGAATAAAAATCTATTTTTAACTATCATTATTTTCTACACCATTCAAATTGCATTTGGATTATAAAGAGTTTTTTTCCTTCATGGTTGTATTTTTTTTTTTTTTTGGTTTCAAAAATAGGTGATTTGATTCATTTTGGTGGAGATACAAAGGAGAAATCATTGTTTTGGTTCAAATTGGTATTGAAGCCCTCCATACCCTAGGTTGAGAAGATGAGCCCCTAACTTGAAAATCCACTAGTGGAATCTCATGTCCATGGGATAAATTAAATTAGGGTTAATTATCTTTAAGAATCTAGAAGGATAAAGAGGTTGGATGTTGTTAGGTGTTTTTGTTTATCAAGCCCTAGTCGAGAATCTCTTATGTGCTCGGTTACAATTTACTATTATTTGATGCACAAGACTCTATAGGGAGTGGTTAGGAAAAAATTGTTTATGGATTGGGTGTTATTATGTGTAAGAAGACCTTACCTATAAATTGTATTGGTTTGGACAAACCATTCTTGAGTACTTACTTCAATAACCAGGCCTAATTAGTCCTATTAGGTCTTTGGTCCTTAAAAATGTTTGGGGAGCAGAAAGTTGGAGTTGGAAACTAAGTCTTAGAAGTTTTAAATATTTACAAAAATGGTATCTTAAAGTGTATGATTTCATATAGATCCTTTGGAAGTTATAAGAGTTAATGCTGAAAAACCCATTCCTAGGGCTACTAGATAAGCCTGTTTCACTAGGCCTAGAAGGACAATTTGTCATTTGAGACCAATAGGACATTTTAGAAGTCTTCCAATGGTCCTAAATTATATAACCTTGGTTATGATAACCCTAATACAATCCCTATGAAGAAGTATTAAGGTATTTTACATTTTTCCATATGAACGGAGAAGTTCTTATGAGAAGTTTTGACTTAAAGTTTGGAACACACTAGTTTAGTATGATTAGATTGTTGAGGAGACATCCTAGTATGAAAAAATTAGTTTAATAAAATTAAAGAGGAATCATGATGACTTATATGAAGATTCTATATCAAAAGGACCCAAGTGATAGCCTATTCCGTCTTAAGGACTAGTAAGTTTGTGATTGTGATCAATTCCAACACTACTACACTCCACTCTACATCAAGTGGTATCAGAGTTTAGGAGAATCCCTAAGGGAAGGATCCATGTTTATGTCACCAGAAGAATTATGAGAAGAGGCCTAAGAAATGCATCTAAATCTAACAAATGCAGAGCTTGCCAAGATTGTGCAAGAGCAAGAAAAAGAGAATAGATGGATGAAAGAAGAACTAGAAAGGTTAAAGGGAAAATTTGATGAATGTTGCAGGAATTATACATTTTTCTCTATTGAAACACTTGCATGAGAATCATAGCATGTTGGGCTCAACCCTTGTGGGAGACCATTTCACCCCATAAGTTGTGATATTTATAATATCAAATTAAAATATTCAATTATAATCATCATACCTATACCTGTACAGTAAAAAAAGACATTAGATAAAAAAATGATTTTTCTAATTTGATCCTTTTCTTTTCTCTCTGTATTGATACATTATGTGAGATAACTATGCTTGTACTGATTTCACATATAGTTTATGAGGATCCCTAAGCTCTAAAATAGATACACATAATTTATAATAGTGAATTCACTATTATGGTAGATATGCATAATTTATAATAGTGAATTCCCTATTATAAATTATGCATATCTACCTGATTGGACAAAAGTGGCATGGATGCTGCAAGAATTATACATTTTTATCTATTGAAACACTTGCATGAGAATCACAGCATGTTGGGCTCAACCCTTGTGGGAGCCCATTTCACCCCACAAGTTGTGATATTTATGATATCAAATTAAAATATTCAATTATGATCATGATACCTATACCTGCACACTAAACAAAGATATTAGATTAAAAAATGCTTTTTTTGATTTCCTCCTTTTCTTTCCTCTCTAAATTGATACATTATGTGAGATAACTATGCTTGTACTAATTTCAGATATAGTTTGATGAGGATCCCTAAGCTCTAAAATAGATATGCATAATTTATAATAGTGAATTCACTATTATAAATTATGCATATCTACCTGATTGGATGAAAGTGACATGGGTGGTGCAGGAATTGTACATTTTTCTCTATTGAAACACTTGCATGAGAATCATAGCATGTTGGGCTCAACCCTTGTGGGAGCCCATTTCACCCCACAAGTTGTGATATTTATGATATCAAATTAAAATATTCAATTACGATCATGATACCTATACCTACACAGTAAACAAAGACATTAGATAAAAAAATGATTTTTCTGATTTGCTCCTTTTCTTTCCTCTCTGAATCGATACATTATGTGAGATAACTATGCTATTAGAATAACTGAGAGAGGGCGGGGGGGTGAATCAGTGGCCTCAAAAATTAAACCAATAATCCAACCAAAACTTATATCTCAAATTGTAATACCCTCTAGTTATCTTTCAGTCCTTCAAGATGTATGTCTTATGTACTTTTAACAAATATATAATGCTCGGTGAATATACTGTTTATCTTTCTACTAGAATTTACCAAACAACAAAAATTAAACTTAGTGTTTACCAACCACACTGTTTTAGTAATTTGTAAAGAAAAAACAAAGCAATGAACCATATACACATTTTACACTTAGATTTTTAACGTGGAAACCATGTTAAGGGAAAAACCACTTGGGACCGGTAACCCAAAATTTTTACTCTTCTAAAGTGAGCTTGGTGAAGAGCCAACCCTATAAAAGGTTAAAAACACACTGTTAAGTGCAATCTTGTTAGAGGATTCAAAATGAATAGTTTGTCTTTGTACCTAGCATTCACTATGTTTTCAACAAGAAAACCTTTTGATACTCTTGAGTATCTCAATACAATAAGGATGCTTAAATCCCACTCGATTAAGAGATTTTGTGAATCAATGGTCAAACTAAAATAGTAAATGATCTATTCAGTAATACAACTTTAACTTGTATATTTTCAGATCTATTGTTAGTCCATAATACCTCTCTGATCAATGTTCACTTTAGTTCCTTTGCTCCCCTCTTTCTTCTTTCTGCTCGGTGAATGCTCTTTCTTTTGTTGCTCAGTGTCTGCAAAATTTCTTTGGCTCTGTTCTTCAGCCTGTATGATCGGATCTGCATGAATAATTCTTTCTTCACACAAAATATATTCAAAATTCCTTACTTCATAATGAATTCCTTGTCTCTCTTTATATACATGATTTCACCGTTCAATCTCCTTGTCTTTCTTGTTCTTGACGTAGATTGCTTCTTGATCTAAAAATTCCACCATGCATTGCTTTAATCTTTATAGATTTTCTTTAGTTTTATTCTGTATATTTCTCTTTGACAAATGTTAATAAAAATAGCTTTAAATATTCTTCTTATCCTTAGTTCAACTAGTCGATAAAAATAAAGCAATCAATCAGCTAACTCTAAATATAGCTCTATCAGCTAAGTAGTTTTGTCATTTTCTAACTCCAGTTGATTTTGGTCATCAACTCTTAGTTTTCTTGGTAACACTTTCTCGGGACCACTATGTCTCTTGGGTAACATTTTCTCTCACTGTTGACTGTCTGTCAGGCACCATTGTGAACTTCTCAGGGTTCACTATTCTCGGGCAACCCTGTCACTCGGTGTATACCTTTACCAACAATAAAAACATTGTCTCTTTAGATCTTCAAGTGTTGTGACAATATGTGTATGAGTAATCATAACATATTAAGTTGACATCAATGAAAATACAATACATTAAATGACTTAATGTCTTGCATTTACTTTCTACAACTCGGCGATCATCAACTTATCATCTTCAAACATTTAATCAGTTATAGTTCATCAATCTCTCCCTCTACCATTGATGGAAACACAATATCAACAAAATATAAAATATGCCATAACATGCCAAACTTATTGTTCTATAACCAATTCAAATATTTGACTCTCGGTAAGCTCTTCTAGCTTAGATTTGATTTTGCAGTGTACTCTCCCTTTCTTCATTCCCTTCAATGGATAGATGCAGCAATTATGTCTTCTGAATTTGTCTATCCCTTTCTTGTATAATCTCTTCTCCCTTTTATGGATATATATGCAGTGTTAACTCTCTCCAATTCTCTCCCTTTGATGGATGGTTACTTCATTGAATCTTTCTCTTCTCTTTGTAGAATTATCTCCTTTCTATGATGGATATTTCATTTCTCCCTTTGAATAAATCATGAAAGATATTTCTCTTCTCTCCCTTTGTATGATTATGATAGATATTTCATATCGAATATCTCTGTCCCTTTGAAAGAAATTCCAAACAAAAATATATCGTGCAATCTCCTCTTCATCAACAATACAACTCTGTAGTAGCCAACAATATCTCTGGTGTTCTGTTCAGATAAGTACCTTCATTGTATTGATGTGTCATTGCAGTTCATATCTTTGCTTGCATCAACATGATTGATCTTTTGATAATGTGTAGGCTGGTGCAACCTTCTAGTCAGATTAGTCATTAGTAGACAAGGGACGAACCCCTTGTCTCTTCCTCAGGTACTCAAATGTATCTTTTGGCAATGGCTTTGTGAATATGTCTGCTAATTGTTCTTTTGATTGTACATATTCTAGTATCACCTCTTTCTCTTGTACTTGTTCCCTCAAGTAATGATACTTAATAGCTATGTGATTTATTTTAGCATGAATCACAGGGTTCTTTGAGATGTTTATAGCACTTGTGTTATCATAATAGACCATCATTGGGTCAATAATTTCCATATTCATACCTTTTAGTAATTGTTTGATCCATACAATGTTAGAGCAATTTTCTGTAGCAACTACATATTCCACTTCTGCAGTTGATTGAGAGACGCATCCTTGTTTTTTACTTATCCATGTGAAAAAAATTTCACCCATAAAGAATGCTCCTCCTATAGTGCTCTTTATTTCATCTATGTTTCCAGCCCAATCAACATCTGTGTAGCCTTGTAGCTCAAATTTTCCTTCTTTATTATACCACAAACCATAGTCTTCGGTATTCTTCAGATATCTCAGAATTATTTTAACAAAAATCATGTGTGATTCCTTAGGATTAGTAGAGAATCTTGCAACTCTAACAACTGCATGTGCTATATCAGGTCTTGTGTGTACACCATACATTAGTTTACCAATCATAGATCGGTATAGGGTCTGGTTTACCTTAGTCATCTTGTCTTCCTTTGTCAATTTGTATTCGATTGCCACAGGTGTTCTAAATGGTTTGGAGTCATCCATCTTGAATATCTTCAGAATCTCTTTGATGTATTTGGATTGTGTGATGTAGATTCCTTCTTCCTATTGTAGAATATGTAGATCAAGAAAAAATTAAAACTCCCCAAACATTGACATCTCAAATTCTTTTCTCATTTCATCAGCAAATGACTTGCATAACATATCATTACCTCCAAATATGATATCATCAACAAATGTATCAGTAATCATAATCTTATCATTAGTATCTCCTTTCAAATATAGATTATTGTTATCACTTGTTCTAATAAATCCAAGACTAATGATATAAGAGTGAAGTCTTTCATACCATGCTCTCAGTGCTTGTTTCAATCCATAAAAGGATTTTTGTATCTTAAAAACCATGTTTCTCTTGTTAGGATCAACAAACCCTTTAGGTTGTTCAATGTATACCTCCTCTTCTAGTATTCCATTCAGAAATGCACATTTGACATCCATTTGGTATACTTTGAATCCTTTAAAAGCAACATAAGAAAGTAGAATTCTTACTCCTTCTAGTCTAGGAACGGGTGCAAAGGTTTCTCCATAGTCAATACCTTCTTCTTGTGCATACCCTTTGCTTACCAGTCTTACTTTGTCCCTTGTGACTTCTCCATTCTCATTCAGTTTGTTTTTGAAGATCCATTTGGTACCAATGACATTTTTTTCACTCAGTCTAGGTACTAATGTCCATGTCTTATTATTCTTAATCTTCTCAATCTCTTCATTCATTTCACTAACCCATTCTTGATTAGAAAGTGTAGTATCAACAGATTTAGGCTCAAAATCACAAATCAGACATCTAGTGTTTAGTGACTTACTTCTTGTTCTCATTCCTTCTCTTTTATCCCCAAGGATCTAGTCCTGTGGATGGTGTCTTCTAACATACTTAGAAAGTACAGGTTTAGATCTATGTTCCTCATTCTGATCATCATTGTGATCTTCATTTTGCTCTTCATTGCTTAGTTTAGCATTGTGAGCTTTTTCTTGATTCTCGGTGTGTGCAGCCTATTGCTCGGTTGCATTGTTCTATCGTTCAGTAGCATTACATTTTTGCTCAGGAAGAGTGCCAGGTTCTTCAATGTAGACAAATCTGTTGTAATCTTCAGGTTCCTTCCTGCTTTCTTCATCACTTTTCTCAGCAAATTCATCCACTTTAACATTTGCACTTTCAATGATTTTTTTAGAAGATTTGTTAAGACATTTATAATCTTTCCTTCTAGTAGAATATCCTAGAAATATTCCTTCATCACTTTTAGAGTCAAGTTTCCCATTTCTATCATCTTTTAGTATATAACATTGACTTCCCAAAATTCTAAAGTAACTCACATTTTGTGTGTATCCATACCATAGCTCATAAGGTGTTTTATTGGTGTCTTTCTTCAATTGAACTTGGTTCAGTGTATAGAAAACAATACTTACAACTTCTCTCCAAAATGCTTGTGTGATGCCTTTCTCAATCATCAGTGTTCTGGCACAATCAACAATTGATCTATTTCTTCTTTCAACAATCCCATTTTTCTGTGGTGTTCTTGGTGCAGGAACTTGTCTTGTAATCCCATGCTCATTACAAAAGTTAGTGAATTCATCATAAATGAATTCTCCTCCTCTATCTTATCTTAAACATTTCAGTTCTTTTCCATTTTGTTTTTCAACTTTATCTATATACCATTTGAACATCTTAAATGCTTCTAATTTCTCTTTTAAGAACATGACAGTCATCATCCTAGAATAGTCATCAAAAAATAGAATGAAGTATCTATCACCATAATATCTCTTTGTTCTAATTAGTCCACATAAGTTAGTATGGAATAATTCCATAATAGAATTAGACTTGTAGTTTTTTCTCTTGAAACTATACTTTGTCATTTTACCTTTTTGACAATTCTTGAACATAACATGGTCGGGCTTTACTATACTCTGTAAGCCTCTTAATTTTCTTTTCTTTCTTATCTTGACCATGTTTTCAAAATTAACATGATATAACCTTTTATGCCATAACCAAACATCTTCATTTCTAGCCAATAAATAAGTGGTCTCAATATTATCAAGATAGAATAGGTTACCTTTTGTTTGGTCACTAGTACCGATCAGCTTTCCCTATTCATTATAGATCATTTCCTTTTTATTCTCAAATGCAAATCGGTGTCCTATTTTTTTCAATTTTGAAACACTCAATAAATTATAGTTAAGTCCTTTCACCCAATATGCATTTTCACATCTAATCATTTTATTCAACATGATGGCACCTTTACCTTCAACTGGGAAAGGTGCGTCATTTCCCATCCTTACAGATCCACCATTATAATATTCAAAAGCTTCAAAATTTTCCTTATCTCTAGTCATGTGGTGAGTACAACCACTATCAAAAATCTAGACATCATTTTTTCTAACCTTAGATATGAGTGCAGTTTCTACATACCTTTATTCTTCATTTGAATCATCCTTCATAGCAACAAATACTACCTCAACATCTTCATCAGAATCGATGTTAGTGTTTTCAGCTTTGTTCTCAACCAGGTAACAATATTTCTTACATTTGTCCTGGTAGTCTTATTTATCTCTTCTATTAGAGTGTCATTTGCCTCTATAGTATCAGTCATCACTTCTTTAATACTTCTTTTCATAAGATCTGTCATTGACTCTTTCATCCTTTTTCTTGTTAGGGCATCTAGCAACAAAATGTCTAATTTATTTGCAATTAAAACATACCAGTGGTAACTTACCCTTTTATGTTCATTTACATCTATTAATCTTCTAGCTATTAGTGCTTCAAGTTCATCAATTTCTTGTTCATCACTATCACTTTCACTATCATTTCTCATAGAGTGTTTGTTACTATATTTTCTTATTTTCAGAGAATATTTGAATGTTGAATCAATAGTAGGTAAGACACTATTATCATAGTTGTTCATCTCAAATGAAATAATTGTACCAATAAAACTATCAAGAGTAACATTGTTATTTTCTACTACTCTCATTTCTTGAATTGCAGATACTCTAATTTCATAAACAAGAAGTAAGGTTCTCAGAATTTTACTTACCACTATTTCTTCCTCAAGTACTCCTCCCACTCCACGGATAGCATTAACAACCTCTTTGATTCTACTACTATACTCAGTGATGTTCTCTCCTTATTTCATTCTCAAGTCATCTAACTTTCCTCTTAGGCTTTCAACTTTAGCTCTCTGCACATTGGGGTCTCCTCCATGTACTAGCTCGAGTTTTTCCCACATTTTTTTTTCAGAGGTGCATGATTTCACATATTCAAATTTAGCATCGGATAGTGAAGAAGCAATTTCTATCATCATAGAGTTGTGTTCATGTTTCTCTCTCAATTGATCAACAATCGGAGCTCCAGTGGGTGCAAAAAATTCAAAATCCAAGTATTGTATAACATAATTTCCAATACCTTATAGATGAATTCTTATCCTTCTTTTCCATGATGAAAATTTGTCCTTGTTCAAATTAAGCACATCCCTTTTACTCATCTTGTGATCTTTGGCTTAAGTCCCTTTAAACTTTTCTTTAAGCACCAAAGCTCTGATACCAATTGTTAGAATAACTGAGAGGGGGGGGGGGGGTGAATCAATGGCCTAAAAAATTAATCCAATAATCCAACCAAAAATTATATCTCAAATTGTAATACCCTCTAGTTATCTTTTAGTCCTTCAAGATGTATGCTTTATGTAATTTTAACAAATATATACTAATCGGTGAATATACTATTTATCTTTCTACTAGACTTTACCAAATAGCAACAATTAAACTTAGTGTTTACTGACCAATCCTATTTTTGTAATGTGTAAAGAAAAACATCAAAGTAATGAACCATATACACATTTGAAACTTAGATTTTTAACGTGGAAACCCTGTTAAGGGAAAAAACCACTTGGGACCGGTAACCCAAAATTTTCACTCTTCTGAAGTAAACTCGGTGAAGAGCCAACCCTGGTAAAGGTTACAAAGACACTCTTAAGTGCAACCTTGTTAGAGGATTCAAAACTAACAATTTTTATTTTGACCTAGCATTCACTATGTTGTCAAGAAGAAAACATTTCAATACTCTTGAGTATCTAATTACAATAAGGATGGTTAAATCCCACTTGGTTAAGAGATTTTCTGAATCAATGGTTAAACTAAAATAGTAAATGATCTATTCAATAATACAACTTTAACTTGTAGATTTTCAGATCTATTGTTAGTCCATAATACCTCTCTAACCAATGTTCACTTCAGTTCCTTTTCTCCCCTCTTTCTTCTTTCTACTCGGTGAATGCTCTTGCTTCTGTTGCTCGGTATCTATAGAATTTCTTTGGCTTTGTTCTTCAGCCTGTATGATCAGATATGCATGAAGACTTGTTTCTTCACACAAAATATATTCAGCATTCCTCACTTCATAATGAATTCCCTATCTCTCTTTATAGACATGATTTCACCATTCAATCTCCTTTTCTTTCTTGTTCTTAACATAGATTTCTTCTTGATCCACAAAATCCACCATGCATTTCTTTAATCTTTAAAGCTTCGCTTTAGTTTTATTCTTTAGATTTCTCTTTGAAAACTTTGAATAAAACTAGCTTTATCTTCTTCTTATCCTTAATTCAATTGGTCGATAAAAATAAAGCAATCAATTAGTTAACTCTAAATATAGCTCTGTCAGCTAAGTAGTTTTGTCATTTTCTAACTCCAGTTGATTTCGGTCATCAACTCTTAGTTTTCTCGGTAACACTTGCTTGGGTACCACTGTATCTCTCGAGTAACACTATCCGTCGGTGTTGAATGTCTGTTGGGAAACATTGTGAACTTCTCAGGGTTCACTATTCTTGGGCAACCCTATCACTTGGTGTATACCTTTACCAACGAGAAAAACTTTGTCTCTTTAAATCTTCAAGTGTTGTGACAATATGTGTATGAGTAATCATAACATATTAAGTTGAAATCAATGACAATACAATACATTAACTGATTTAATGTCTTGCATTTACTTTCTACAGCTCGATGATCATCAACTTATCATCTTTAAACATTTAATCAGTTATAGTTCATCATATGCTTGTACTGATTTCACATATAGTTTTATGAGGATCCCTAAGCTCTAAAATAGATATGCATAATTTATAATAGTGAATTAACTATGATGGTAGATATGCATAATTTATAATAGTGAATTCACTATAATAAATTATGCATATTTACCTGATTGGATGAAAGTGGCATGGATGTTGCATGAATTGTACATTTTTCTCTATTGAAACACTTGCATGAGAATTACAACATGCTGGGCTCAACCCTTGTGGGATCCCATTTCACCCCACAAGTTGTGGTATTTAGGATATCAAATTAAAATATTCAATTATGATCATGATACCTATACCTGCACAGTAAAAAAAGACATTAGATTAAAAAATGATTTTTCTGATTTGCTCCTTTTCTTTCCTCTCTGAATTCATAGATTATGTGAGATAACTATGCTTGTACTAATTTCACATATAGTTTGATGAGGATCCCTAAGATCTAAATTTCTTTTCTCTCTCTTCCTATAGGTAACAAAGACACGGAAAGTATCTTACTGAGTTGAGGACCTGAAGATATTGGCTTCAACCATGGGATTTTTCATTCCATGAAATGGTGGGCCCCCTCTCTCTCTCTCTCTCTCAAAATATATGCAATTTTTGTACATGAACATTTATCTTTTATAATGTGTTCTTTCAGTTATTCTCATGCCTTGTGTGGGAAATACTCATTTACATATGAATAAATACAACATTTTTCTTTTAAACAATGTGTGATTATTGCTTGTATTTGCATTGATGTTGAAACTAGAAAACACTTAATGACATAATACTCTTGTAATGAAAAAACTAGCAGGATAAAATATGTACCCTTAATTTTTAACCATAAGTACCTTTCCAATTCTATCCGATTTAGATAGAAGTTAAATAAGGTAACTGCTGCCACTAAGGACTACACCTAAAGGGTAAGTATAAAACTTAGCTATCCTGTGAAACATGGGAATAATTTTAGGTTGTGGGTAGCCTATGGTGAAAGTAGACCTCTGGGTTAAGGGTTGACTTCCCTTGAATCACCTTAAAACTGAACTAAACTTTTGGAGGAAAAGGGAAGAGGATGCATAAAATTGAAATAATTGGAAATGAAACGAAGGTGATTCTCAAAAATTGAAAGATCCACAGACTGCAAATACACTCACAATATGACTAAATCATAACTCATAACTTCACAACTTTACCATACTTATAGTATTTCTTTTAAGAATAATAAGGTGCAGATTGTAAATGAGACGGGAAAATGAGTTCCACAACCCAAAATACTTATAAGCGCACAAACATTAAGACTTTAGGAAATAATATGTATTTTTTGAACCTTTAGATAAGAATAAATATCAAGTAAAGGATTAAACTAATCACAATAACTTTGACACAATACTCACTAAACAACTCAGAAATTTATAGGAAAAGAAGGACAACTGCTATGCATTCGATCAGAAGGAGCCAAAGCACAATCTGTTTCTCCAAGAGCTACAAACATGCATATCTCAGAGTGAAATAGGATGCAAGCACAACCTCTATCACTAAATGTGAGAGGTATATATAGATGGGAGGTAGGAAACTGCATCTCCAAGAAATTTGTAATCCCATGACCGTCTCCACCAAATTCAGAACTAAAAGGAGAAAGAATTTCTGACAAAATATTTATTTTAGGTCCATGGGATATGATGTTCAAAATTAGGTTACCTAATCTCCCCTAAAAGGTGGTCACATGGGACATTTTCATAATTTATGCTTTAAAAAGCCTTTCTCTTTCAAAATTAAATCACACCTAATCTCCCCTATTCATGCTTGGGTAGGTAATATTTGAACAAGGTGATTTATAACAATATCACTTGTCAAATATTTTAAAATAATAAAGTGCATGATTTTAAATTTAAATATCTCATTTTTAATAAACAATTAGCCCCACTAAAAATATTGACAATGACACCTAAAGACATCACCCAATATCAATCATAATACTTATGACCTAGGAGACATATGCTTCTCTCTAATTTTACCTTTTGTTAAAATGACTTTCTTGAAAATATTCTTCAAATTAAAAAACCTTAAAACATGCTATGAGGTAATATTAAAAATCTACCCCACCTCTAATCATAATGTTTATGAAATAACATTTCAAAAACAATTTAAAAATGACTCATCTTTAATATATGTTTTAGAAACATACCCCAAATCGGTCTTTTACCATTTTTATGCTATTTTTGCACCAAGGAGAACTCAACTTTAAGAATCACTTCAAATGGGAAGATACCTTTCTCTTTTGGAAATGTTTCCATTTTTTTGAGCTTTCTTTTTGATTAGGATTCGAATATATGGCAAGAGGTAGGAGATTTCACTTCATTTTTTCATTTCAAAGTTTGATGTTTTCTCCTTCATGGTTGTAGCTTGTTGCTCTTTTATTCAATTCTTTGCATTGCTTTGGGAGAATTTGTTGATGGTTTTTCTTCCATAGCATGGGGTGCCATTATATTTTCTTCTATTTTTTCATTCTTTGCATTGCTTTGGAAGAATTTGTTGCTGGTTGTTTTCTTTCTTAGAACTATGCTTCCATATTAATGTCTTTCCATTTGGTCTATGAGAAAGAAATAGATATGTTGCTGTTGTTTTAATCTTTGAGACATATGTATCTTCTCTTTTCCATATGAAAATGCATCATTATTTTGCTATACAACATATGCTTTCTATTTTTTACATAGATACTTATGAAATAAAGATGTATAGAATGTAGATTTTCTGAAATATGCATGTGTAAATGTTGTCCATCTTTTGTGATATGTAAATACCTTTTCTTTTCTAGAATCATTTACATGAATATTGAAGATATCATGCTGATTTTTTATTGCAATTTAATAAAATGTCACAGCTTCTTCTACACCTGCACATGGAACAAACAAGTTAAGTAAAACATGGTACTATTAGAATAAATGAGAGGGGAGGGTGAATCAGTGGCCTCAAAAATTAATCCAATAAATCAACCCAAAAAATTTATACCACATATATAAACCTCTAGTTATCTTCAGTCCTATAAGATGTATGCCTTTAAATAATCTTATCAAATAACTACTGCTCGGAGTTCACTGTTTATCCTTATTTTTAAGCTTTACCGATTAGCAGTCTAGCCTTTACCAAAATATAGTAAATAACTTAGTGTTTACCGATCAATCTTGTTTTAGTAATGTGTAAAGAAAAACATCAAAGAAATGAACCATATACACATTTGAAACATTGATTTTTAATGTGGAAACCTTGATAGGGGAAAAACCACTTGGAACCGATAACCCAAAATTTTCACTCTTTTGAAGTGAGCTCGGTGAAGAGCCAACCCTATTAAAGGTTACAAAAACATTGTTAAGTGCGACCATGTTAGAGGATTTAAATATAATAGTTTGTCACTTGATATCTGGAATTTCACTATGCTATCTTCATGAGAAACTTTTTGATACTCCTTGGGATGTATCTCAATATATAAAGGATAGTTAAATCATGCTTGGTTAAGAGACTTTCTGATCCAATGGTTAAACTGAAATAGTAAATGATCTATTCATAAATACAACTTAGAATTTGCATATGTTTAGATATATTGTACGCTCATAATACCTTTCTGATCAATGTTTCCCTTTTGTTCCTTTGCTCCACTTCTTTCTACTTGGTGATGCTATTGCTTCTCTATTGCTCGGTGTCCACAAAAATATTAGCTCTATTATTCAGCTTGTTTGATTAGGTCTGTATGAAGACTTCTATCTTCACTAGTATTCTCTTCAGCATCTTCTTCTATATTCACCCCTTTTTCATAATGAATTAAATTGTCTCCTTTATAGACATGATTTTGACTATTTCTAAGTCCTTGTCTTTCTTTTTCTTGATGTGATCCATAAATCTCACCATTCTTTCTTTAAAACATGTTTTAGTTTTATCCCGTCTATTTCTCCTTGATAACTGGAATAAAACTATCTTTAAAACTCTATCTTATCTCTAGCTTTTAACTGGTCGATGAAAATAATGTAATCAATTAATTAACTCCATGTTTAGCTCCTACCAACTAAGTCTTTTTTTCATTTTTGAACTTCAGTTCTGATTGATGTTTGACTTTAGTTGTCCTCTAGCATCTCTGTCTGTCAGGGTTGTTTGTCCATCAAGGTTGTCTATCCACCGGGCAACATTATGAATTTAAGTTCTGGTTGAGTATCACTTTGGTTCTGCTTGGTAATTCTTGCTTAGGTAAGTTTCTTAGGTATCACTATGACTCTTTTCGGGGTTCTCTATCTGTCGGTGTGCACTGTTCATCAGTGTTTTTTGTCACTTGGTATATACTAAACTTTTATGCATTACTGATAACATAACCTTTATCTCTTTGGTTCTTTGAAGTCTTTGACAATATGTATATGACCAATCAAATTATATTAAGTTGACATCAATGACAATACAATACATTAATTGATTTAATGTCTTGCATTAACTTTATGCATCTCAGTGATCATCAACTTAACATCTTCAAGCATTCAATCAGTTATATTTCATCAGGTACTTCTCCTTTTTATGCACATCATTTGAGTCTTTATCTACCTTTAGCATGGATCATCTTTTGATAGCTCTTGAATATTTAAGGACATGTATGATTGTAGATGTAGATAGGTTGTTGGATATTAGTTACTTCTTAGATTTTAAATATCTAACCCTTCTTCATCATTACAGACACTGGAGTAGTTCCGAATTTGGAATGGACTCAACATTCTCCTTTTAATAGGCAATAACTTGTATCCCTTTATCTGTTTATATCTCACTTATGTATGTATATATTTAGCCATAAAATATTTAAGGTTTGTCTATGCTCATGGCCTATGTGATCTATTTTGATTATCTTTTCTTTCCCTTCTACACATACATACCATCCATGCTTAAATTTTGTATGTGATCTGGTATATTCATGTCATTTACTTCATTAGATAGCTGATTTTCCTTTCTATATTTTTCTTGCACTTTCAGCTTAGCTAAAAAATGAACTCAAATCTAATCCTAATCACATAATAATCTAAAAACTAGGGAATTTAGCAAGTTCACCTAGTAAATAGGTTAACAATTGCCACCAACTTAATGAATATGAAAATGGGGTAACATTTCTGGTGACCTCAGCAGAGTGCTTGCCTTCTAAGAACCTTTTGACTAGTTGCCTATTGTATCCATTGGGCATAGAGTCCCTTGGAACCCAACTGAAAACTTAACATCTCCTTCTAAAACAAACCCACTAAGTTCCTGAGACAGATTGGTATGATTCTCAAGGTATCCACATGTGAGTATTGATGGCTTGTATCAGTGGGTGTTTGCCTCATTAATACTAATCATTGACACTTTCTTGAAGAGGCTTGATAGATGGAATAAATTTGTCTCTTACATATTACTATCAACTAAAAATAAGGGAAAACAACTAAAACTAAAACACACATGTTCTACAACACTTAGGGAACACAGAAAACCAAACTGCAAAACAACTAAAAGCAACTAACTACTAATGTACTAGAGGGTAGTGATTTTGACTTTAGTAGCACGAATTAAGGTGAATCCCATTCATAGTAATGGGTAACTCTACTCCTTCCATGGTGGACAATTCAAAAGAATTGTGGGCTTTGCACTTTGTGATCATGAAGGGCCCACTCCATATTGCATCAAAATTGGTGTGCCTCCCAGGTTTACTTTTTAATTCATCCCACTTAAGTACCAAATATCCCTCATTGAAAGATCTAGCCATATATTTCCTGTCAAAATTCATTTTCATTTGAGCATGATGAGCTTCTAGATTTTCTAAGGCTAGCTTCCTTATTTCTACTTTCATTAGTACCTCTAACTGGGGTTTAATAGGTCTTTTCTTTTGTCTTATAGGCTTAGCATTGGGCTCAAGCTCAATAGTGTGGTGAGATAAATGAGGGTCAAACCATTTCAAGTCATAGTATTCCCATGCAAATACATCATTAGATTCCTGACACAATGAAAGAAAATCTTATTTCTCAGGATGTGTGCATACCTTTCCAAGCTTCAGGAACTTATCTCTAAGTATCTCAACAGGTTGATAGTGTTCCTCCTTCACATTCATGCTTGCTTTATTTTTCCTAAGCTAATCATTAGAGTTAAAGATAGACTCAAGGGTGACCAACCCCTTGGGTAACTTTTTAGTCTTCAATTTTAACATCTGATCCTTGTATTGATGCTTATACTTACTCTTATTAACACTAGAGAATTCAACTTCTTCCATCAAAACGTTTAAGATTTGTTCATCACTTTCAAATATTTTCCACCTTACCTGTTTATCTGGGACTGAAGGCCTCACAAGGATCTTCACATACTGGTGCATTCTAGTGTTTTTGACTTCCTTAGGAATGTCATACTTAGTTCCCATAGAGGCTAGCTTGTCTTCTTTCTTCTTCTAGTTCGTCAGAATAGAGACTAAGTTAAAGGCATCAAAACCTTCAATAAGATCCCAAACCTTGTGCTTGTACATTTTGAGCTCATCATTCTTGGTGAGGTTGATACTATGAATCTAATTAACTATTAGTTGACTGTCACCAAATACTTGTAAATATTGTATGCCCTTCTTTCTAGCCCACTCTAAGCCATGAATTAAAGCCTCATACTCTGCTATGTTATTAGTACATCTAAAGGAAAAATGTACAACAAAATAATACCTTTTCCTTTCTGGTAAAATTAGTAAAGCTCCTCCTATAGCACCAAATTTTCTCCTAGCACCATCAAAAGATAACTACCATAGATCATTCTATTATTGTCCTGGAGGCTTATCCTCCTTCTTTATCAAGTTTGGGATAAGAACATCCTTCTCATGGATGATATACATTCCTATGCCATAAACCTCTATGTTTCTAAAGGGATCATCCTCTAGGTTCTCCTCTACCCATTCATCCAAAGAAATGTCAGGGATATTTTTAGTAGGGGTCTCTGGCTCTGAGACAAAAATCTCATGTTCGTGGAATGTTAGGTTGGTATTGATGGGACTAGGTGTATAGGGCTCCACATGATCTTTTGCAAAGTTTTCTTATTTGATTCTGATCCCTCTACCATATCTGGTTCTAAAATACAGATGAGACTAGTATGATGAAAGATATCAACCAAAATTAGAGGTAAATTCTTTGTTAAGGCAAATAGAAAAGTAAGGTGGTAGGTCAATAACATAGACATCCTAAGGGATGAAGAAATTAGGACATTCGTGCAATGTGAGACTTAGTTTCTTTATCACTCCAACTGTGTTGACTGATGATCCATTTAAATTGACAACATGTCTATCTAGAGGCTCATAGGATAACCCTAAGGTGTTAGCTAACTGCTTAGGTATGACTGAACTTATCACCCCTAAGTCAATCATACAGTTATGCAGTAGGAAATTTCCAATGATAAGATTGACATAGAAAGGAGGAGGTTTGACTTGTGGAGTCTGTTGATTATTCATGGGCTGCAAGTTAGATTTTACACGTTGTTGATCATTTTGAGGCACATCAGAAATCAGAACCCTAGGTTTCTCTAAAACAACCTTTTTGTTGGAATAGTCCCAAGGATAGCTGAGAGGGTGGGGGGGTACTCAACAATTTGAGTATGGGGAAACCAAATAGGCAGAAACCCTGGTGGGAATTAGCACCCAAAAATAATTGCACTAGGTTATAATGATCCCTGTTAGAAGATCTTACAACCCTGTTAGGAGTTAATCTTTACAATGCAAGAAGTACAGAGACCTGGTTAAAGGTTGGACCCTGTTAGGAGTCTTTTACAGATAACCTTGTTAAGGGTGAGGACTCACTGTCCAATAGCTCACTGCTAAGATAGTGAAGGCTACAACCTTCAGTATAATAGATATGCACTATATCTGGTAAATGAAATATTTGAGTAGACCTATTGTCTTGATCAGTTCCAATGAATTGTAATCAACTTCTATTTCTTCACATAGATCTTCAACTTATTCTTTCTAATTTTCTGCTCTTCTCTGTCTTTCCTTCTTCACAACATTTTTGACACTTAGTGAACATAATTGAACTGCTATATGTATCTTCACCAAGGATAAGGTCATGATGGTATCTAGAAACACTTCATCAACTTCCTTGTCAGCTTAACTAAGCATGCAATACAAATTAGGACTACACAACTCAAACTGAATAGATGCAACACTTCACAAATTTGGCTCCACCAAATTAACTCTAACATCAAAATTCTATTGAAACACGTTTAGCACCTTTAGATAATTATCTTTAACTCATAACTAAACATGAATACAAACACACATATCCTGAAGATAGGCACAACTCAGGAGACACTGTATTTATGTCGGATCTTAACAGATAAACTCCAAAAACTGTAACTACCATAACTGATTAATCATAACTTAGCTGAAACTACATATCTGATTTGGCGTGAATGCACATAGCAACTCGAACATGTATACACCATGGAAATAAACACACATAGCTCCAAAACATATGTATTAATAATTGCATATAGGATAACTATTGTATATTATATGTTGTCACCAATGGAAAACATACAATAAATTATTTGCACAGAGGCAAATCTCCAACAATATCCGCATTTGACATTGATGGAAACATATGATATCATCAACTCAAAGTGTCTTCCTTCTTTTTACAATCTTCTCAATATCCTCATCAAAGGTTCCTCTTCACTGCTACTGATCTGTATACTCCCCTAGAGTATATGCTTCCCCTTACTAATACTCCCCCTTTGACATCAATGACAAAGGGTGTTAAACACCATTAAGCACAGGTACTACTCTAGAAGTAGAGTAGTCAACCATTCATCAGTCACTAAGGATTGATGTTCTTGCTACAAGTTCTAATCAGACTCAGGAAAGAGAATTACTCCCAACTTCTCCCTGAGATACTCAAAAGTATCTTTTGATAGAGGCTTTGTAAAAATATCTGCTAGTTGTTCTTTAGTGCTTACATAATCCAGCTTTACTTCTTTGTCTGCCAATTTTTCTCTTAGGAAGTGATATTTGATCTCAATGTGTTTTTTGTTTGCATGCATCATAGGGCTCTTTGACATATTGATAGTACTAGTGTTGTCACAATGAATAACAATAGGATAATCAATTTGAATACCAAATTCCTTAATCATCTATTTGATCCAAACCATTGTTGAACAATTCAATGCTGCTGCAACATACTCAGCTTCAGCTGTTGACTGAGAGATACAATTCTACTTTTTACTTGTCCAAGTGACCAACCTATCTCCAAGAAATACTGCTCCTCCTGATGTTCTTTTTCTGTCATCAACACAACCTGTCCAATCTTCATCTGTATACACATGAAGTTGTATGTTCTCTAAGTTAGGATACCATTGTATGAGTTAATTTTGGCCTTCTAAATCAACCACACACTTCAACATAGTCCTTCTTCACCAGGTACAGCCAAGACTGAATATGAGTTATTCATCCTGAGTGTCTGTGTGATTCGACCTGTTGCCTTCTATCTAGATGGAGTTTTGAAATTTGCTCTCAGGACGAGGGCCTCACAACTATGGACCATCTAAGAACGAAGGATTTTTAACCATGATAAATGCTATGCA
>MU223738.1:3912212-3931300 GCA_018584345.1 Thuja plicata
CCATTATATCTTCCTCTGATATTTCTCCACCATTGTTTCTTATACCTGATACTGCTTCATTAATCCTCTGATTGTAAGCTCTGATGTTTTCTTCAGGTAACATCTCTAAATTGTTGTATCTTTTCTTTCATGTCTTTCTACACACATTATTTTCTTCGATGTCTCCTTCAAACATATCTTCTAAGTATTTCCAAATAGAGTATTCTTTATCTGTCTTCTTGATCTCAGAAAATTCACTGTCGGATAGGGCACTGATTAGGGCTTCTTTGGAAATTGCATTATTAGTGAACACTTCCTTTTGTTTCATAGTAGAGTCATCAGCTGCAAGATCTTTCAAGGTGGGAATTTCAACTTGTTGAGTGGCAATCTCATAGATCTCAAATCCAATGCACTGAAGATGTGTTATCATTTTGTTCTTCCAGTCAAGATAGTTTTCTCCATTGAACTTAGGACTCTCTTTCCTGAAGTATGCCATTTGATCTACCTTAAGCTATTAGGCTTTCTCTCCAAGGCACTTGTCTCTAATACCAATTGTTGGAATATTCCCAAGGATAACTGAGAGGGGGGGGGTGAATCAGTTATCAATCAATTTAATTATTTTCTCTTTCCTTAATGTAATTTGATATAAAGTAAATGCACATTCAGATAACACAATGAAGTACTCAACAATTTGATTACGGGGAAACCAAATAGGCAAAAACCTCAGTGGGAATTAACACCCACAAATAACTGCACTAGTTTATAATGATCCCTATTAGAAGATCTTACAACCCTAGTAGGATTTGATCTTTAAATGCAAGAAGTACAGAGACCTGGTTAAAGGTCGGACCCTGTTAGGAGTCTTTTACAGATAATCCTGTTAAGGGTGAGGACTCACCATCCAATAGCTCACTGCTAAGATGGTGAAGGATACAACCTTCAGTATAATAGATATGCACTATATCTAGTAAATAAACTATTTGAGTAGAATTATTGTCTTGATCAGTTCCAATGAATTGTAATCAACTTTTGTTTCTTCACATAGATCTTCAACTTATTCTTTCAGACTTTCAGCTCTTCTTTGTCTTTCCTTCATAACATTTTTGACACTTAGTGAACATAACTGAAATGCTATATGTATCTTCACAAAGGATAAGGTCATGATGGTATCTGGAAACACTTCATCAAATTCCTTGTCAGATTAACTAAGCACACAATACAAATTAGGACCATGAAACTCAAACTGAATAGACGCGATGCTTCACAAAGCCGGCTTCACCAAATTAACTCTAACATCAAAATTCAGCTAAAACACATTTAGCACCTTTGGATAATTATCTTTAAGTCATAACCAAACATGAATACAAACACACACATCCCAAAGATAGGCACAACTCAAGAGACACTGTATTTACGTCGGCTCTTAACAAATAAACTCCAGAAACTGTAACTGCCATAACTGATTAATCATAACTCAACTGAAACTGCATATCTGATTTGGCATGAATGCACATAGAAACTTAAACATGTATACACCATGGAAATAAACACGCATAGCTCCAAAACATCTGTACTGATAATTACATATGGGATACCTGTCGTATATTATATGTTGTCACCAATGGCAAACATACAATCAATTATTTGCACAGAGGCAAATCTCCAACACTTTTCAGTCAATGAAATCTTAGACAAAGCATCAAGCATTAATTCCTTTTTTCCAAGAATGGATAAATTATCTAGCATGGGTACACTTATAGAAGTTTTCTTCATATTTTTTATAATATTAAAGAAACCCAAGCTTACCTATGATTGTCCTTTTCCTATGACAACATCTAGTTGTGGTGGCATAGGGTGTGCCACTGTCTTCGTAGGCTCCTTAGGTAGTATAGGTTGTTCCCAGGAAAAATTTGAACAACTTGAGGCTGTGAAACCACAAATGGGGCTTGATGATCTATAAAAACTAGTTGCTTTGCATCCATGGCCTTCTTCTTATACCTTGTATTTGCTGAAATCGGGACATAGTTCTGATTGTCACTGTGGGGAAAGTTAACCCCAAAGAACTCCTCACTCTACAAATTTATGAGAGCCACATTAGGTGCATTGTGTTCACTTGGGCCAATTGGTTGATTTTTCTAAATTTGAGGCTCTTATGGCACTTCATGTGGAGCCATAACATTTTTCTGCACCATAAGGTGGCCAAATCGATTGGGACAAACTCCTTGAATGTGTTGTTGGTTGCATGGACAACCCCATTCATAATATTGTGCCATATTGTTTTGTGGTACTAGAACAAGCTCCCTAGAGGTACTAGGAATGTTAGGGTTGTAGGTCTAGCTAGCTCTTTGATTATAATTCCTTGCTTGGCCCTGCTGACCTAATTGATAAGGGCATCTATTTTTTTGGTATTGAGCTTGATAAGGGGCTTGGTAAGGTTGTTGGTAAGGTTGTTGATAAGGTTGAAATTGATGCCTCTTGAGACTAATGAGCTCATTAGTAAAGTTCTGCATGGTCTTTTTAATCTCCTTCAGCCCTTGGGACTGGTTTATAGGTGGACTAGTAGCTTGTTGGGGAAGAGCAGGGATAGGAAGAATAGATGCCAAGGCTGGAATTCTTCAAGAACATGATGTAATTATTGAAAGATGGACATTAGAGGCCTTGGGGATATTTTACCAGCTTGGATGAGACTATTTTTAGCTCTTATGGAAATATCAAAAGTTGTTGGCAAGTTATTTCCTTGCATAGACTGGATCATCACAAAGATCTCACTCTTAAGTGCCCTCAAGAAATACAGAAAAGCATGATGGTTTGAAGGCCTAACTGCTACTGGCATTTTGTTCTATGTTTTTGGAACCTGAATATGAAATCCATCATATGTTCATGAGGTACCCTCTTTATGGTAGTCAAATGTTCCTTTTACCCAAATTTCCTATCCTGTGTAATTTGGCTACAAGTGGGGAAAAATGAGGCTCCCACAAGGGTAAATCCCAACTTGTACATTTCTTATCATGATTCTTGGTCTTTATCATGTTCTCTACATTTTTCTAGGTCTGGTCTAAACCCCTAGTTTATGTTATAAAGACCTAAAATGCAAGAAACCCTATGAATTTGAGATAAACCCTAGCTCTTACATGACATGTTCTAATTTCAAGTTACTTTTTTGAGTGACTTAAGTATTTTATAAGTCATGTGCACTTTATTTTCCTTGGTTATCTCTTAATCGTGCAACCTAGAGGGAATATTCCATTCTATTTAGTGACTTAGTGCAGCTCTTTGTCTCATGATCTTGAAAGGAAATGGAATATGCTCTTTCCATCTGGAGATCAAGTGCAGGTCATTGATTCAGATCTTGATCACGTGTTGTGCGTAAAGTATCATAATAAACCAAGGGTTAAGGAAATCATCCTGTGACTCTGAGATAGCTTTAGTTGCATGATCTCATTACAGACTCAGAGTTAAAGTATGGTTTTCCTTTTTACCTTACTGGTGTAATCTCTAAAAGGAATTGAGGTCAAGTTATTTGTTCTAAGATTAAACGTGGCTCGTCAATGCAGTTCAAATCATGTGGTTTGTGTGAAGTCTCAAAATAAACCCTGGGGTTACAAAATATTCTCGCAACTTGGAGATATGCTCAGTCGTTGAATATCTGAATAAACCTAAGTCAAGAAAGTTAAGTAAAGTTAAGTTAAGAGTTAGTTACAGATGAGATTGTGGTTTTTGATGCTGATATGATCTTATGGTTTGCGCTAAGTCTTTGAATGAAACCATGATTAGGCTAGATGCTTGGAGATTGTGAGATACACTTAGTCACGTGATTTCAGAATGAATCAAAGTTATGGTGGACTTAAGATGGGATTAGCTGAGATTTTATAAGGATGGATTCTGCATCATTGATCAAGTTTTGATCTCATGGTTGTCTCCTAATCTCATAATCACAATGTAGAATATTCCATATCTTTCAGCGACTTGGAGATGGATTCAGTCACGTGATCTTAGAATAGAATGGAATATGCTCTTAATGTAAGGAGATTTCATATAGATCGTAGATTCAGTCCTGGATCTTGTGGTTCTCATGAAATATCATGATAAACTCAGGGTTAACCAAGTGATCTAGAAACTTGGAGACATGAAGGATTTTGGACACCCAGGGTTAAAGATGAGTTAAAGATGAGTTAGGGATAAGATTAGAACTAAATTTAAATATCGATCAAGTTCAATTTGATTGGAGGGACAATGTATTGCCTAAGACAAAGTGATCAACATTTATTGTTTAAAGCATTATGTTGTGGTGACATCTGGCATGGATGATGTCATGGGTCCTGTGTCAAAAAGAGTAGTAAAGACATCACAAGTAAGACAGATTCAATGGTAGGAATAATACCTTGATCACCAAGATGAAGATATTTAATCTTTGAGGTATCACACCTGCTTGCCACGTAGTCAAATCATATCCAAGATATGATACCTGGGTAAAGATAAGGATAGATCAATGGCTGCATTTAAAATAGGAAACCAAGTCTTTTTTTGGGCCGTTGATACAGGAATCCACACAACCTATGATCGTTATGTTCAAATAATCAAAAATTCAAATTTGATTTTAGGCTTTCATGGCGGTAGCAACGTTTTCAACTTGCACACAGAGTAGATGGATCAACTAATTTCTCTGCTCAAATTTATGATGATGGGAGATGCATTCATGACCATATCTAATCTTCTGAGATATTTCTCAAGCGCTTTAATGAGAAGACTTGACTGGTTTAGGGTTTCTATATTGTTTAAAGGATATCTATTATATCCCTAATTCTTCCCTAACTGATCGAATGGATTGATTCCCAAGCTTGTGTGCTAGGGGAGGTTGTATATAAGTAGTTTTAGAAGCTTTTTTAGTTAGGTTTTTCAGCTTATGTAATACTTTTTGTGGCATCTTCTCTGCCCTCAGATTTTCATCTTGTTATAATTTCTCATTGAATTCTAGATTATGCAAATATTTTATATGATATTTTCTCTGTCCTCAAGCTTTTCTTGTCTGTATTTCTCTTATTTGAAGCATAATATAGTGGTTAATATTAGATAAATCTTGGAGTTCTTGATCCTTCTCTCTTTCTACATCTTTGTGTGCTACTATGAGTAATCTTGTGGATTTTGTTCATCCCTTGTTATCTTGTCTCATTCCCGTGCCTATTTTCTAAAGTGGATGTTTGTTTTCAGGTCACAGTTTGTGTCTATTTCCTTGGATATGCTATTATTTGTGAAATCTTCTCTTTCCTTAAATATAATCTCTCTATTTCAGACCTCTCTATGAAATACTTATGCAAGCCTATTTAGAAAGTTGTGTTCTGCTAGATTCAGGAATTTCATGCTAGTTTTGGTCACTATGTTATGATTCATGTTACCTTCGGTGCATCACCTAGTAGGTTAAATTTTCTTTTTATTCTTTTCCCTTCAGTTCTCCTTCTATCCCTTTTCCTTTCAAGTTTACTCTCATCTTCAGAAGCAAATAAGGTGATTATCCGAGAGGAATCAACCTAGAAGCTGGAGGCTTCACTTTAGTTAGTTGAGGTCCCACAACCTAGAAGCAATTCCCATGTTATACTAGATTGTTAGGATCTAGCACTTAACAGGGTACAAAATTTAGTGTATAACAATTCTGGCACGCCCGGTGGGACCACAAAAGAAGTTTCATCTTTCAAGACTATGTCATCTCTGATATGTTGATTAAATCCTACAGACCTAAAGAGGTTTCTCTTTAAATCATATTTGGTGACTCCATTGATATTAAGAACAAGAAGATCCAGTCCTATTCAAGTTTATGAGAAAGATAGAAACAAGGAGTTCAAAGCCTTCTAATTTTTTATAGTTGCCTCCAACTAGAAGAAAAGGGAGACCATCTCAAGGGACATCCCATACAAGGAGAGTACAGTCTACACCACCTGTTTCAGAGGAGATACCCTTGCTTTTCCATTCAAGAAGGAGAGGAAGATCTTTGAACAAAGAATTTCTAGAGGATTCAACTCCACTCCCTAGTTCAAGTGCAACCCATACAGTTGCCTTTCAGCAATTCATAGTCCCTGCAATGGCAAGGCAGATTGCTTTTGTACCCTTCAATCAAGGGATTCCATTATATTTTTCTCAACATCATGATGCGCCCTTAGCGACACTAAAGAGTTTTCCTGATTTCATAGGTGAGAGCCAAACAATAGCTTGTGAACACATTAGAGATGTGGCTACCATCTGTAGCATACACCATATAACTAAGGAAGATGTGGCTACTAAGTTGTTGACAACCTCTTTTAAAGGAAAATCCCTACAGTGGTTCAGAACTCTTGTAGTGGGCTCTATTGATTCTTGGGATAGACTTGGGGATTCTGTATGCAAATATTTTGAGGACAAATTAGATCATCTATCCTTGGTTGAACAACTCACAACTATAAAGAGAGCCCCTCAAGAGCAGATGACAGACTTTAACAATAGATTTCTCAAGATATAGTTCCTATTTTTGCAAGGCCTTCAATAGATCATGTTTTTCTATATTTGTTGAAAAGTTTGAACAACAACATATCTGTCATGATCCAATCCATGGGAGGTACTTCATTACCTCAGGTTTTTGACATAGCCGTTAAAGCATAAAATTGTTTGATTCAGGCTGGTATAATAGCCCCATGGCCACCCATGCCTATCTTCCCTAATATTCAACCCAGCATGCCCTTAAGCATCCCTCAATTCATTCCCATAACCACTATAGTAGCATCTCAAGATAGCACTAGCTATGAGGAATCCAAAGTAGACCCTTGTCAGGAGTTTCTATAATTGAGAAGCAGTCAACAAGAATGGAAGAAGTTATTACAGACAATGAGTAATGAGTTGACTAGTATTAAAAAGTAGAATCAAGGAAGTAGACCACCCTTTCAGCAAAAAAATAAAGGTCCCAACCAACAATATCAAAATTAGGGACAATCTTATCAGCATAATAGACCACCATATCAAGGGAATTACCAAGGTCAAAGGTAGAAATATAGTCAAACATCATCCCAACCTTATAATCCAATGCCTCTTAATTCTACAAATCTAGTCAGAGATATGGCTCCAAGTTAGAATAATCTTGCATCAGAAAATGAATGGTGTTTCCCCTGCAATCAATCCCATAATCAGGCTACATGCTTAAATGGAGTGGTGAAACAAGCACTCATGGCACAAAATGCCTTGAACACCCAATCAGAAGAATCTTCTAGTGGGTCAGTACCCCAACAAGATATACAATATGATGAGACTTCTCTTTAGTTGGGAAGAGAAAGGTTTCAATGGAGTTAATGGTGAATCTTCAATTGCAGCTAATACTAGATCAAAAAGAAGAGCCCAAGACATGGAGCAAGCAAAAGTTGGGGGAAGAGCTACTAAATCTATAGAGTCATCACATCCATCTATTCCTTCCATACTAAAGAAGGCTCCCACCATGCCAATCAAGGAGAGTCAATCTCCCAAGGAGGTTGAGCCCATAATAGTGAAAGCACACCAAAGAGTCCATACAATAGTGTCGTTCAATATTGTAGACAATATGAAGAAGATGAATATGACTATGTCTATGTGGGACTCCTTGGCTATTCTAGGGAAACCTGAAATCTTGAAGAAAGCCATGGGTGAAGTGGCACTCCCTCAACAGCCTACAAATGATGTAGCTAAGCCAGTATTGGTCAACACTAATCAAGAGAAGAAAGCTCCAAGAAAAAACACAAAAGAAGATTTCATTCAAGGTAGGAACTTAAAACCATCTCCCTTTTATGTATCATTGATTATCAGATATATTATAGTACATAATTGTATGGTAGATAGTGGGGCTACTAGTTCGGTCATGCCCAAAAAGGTAGCTGACCAATTGGGGCTTTAAAATGAACCATTCCAAAAAAGGGTAACACATCTTGACGTTCATCAATAAACAAAGAAGGTGTGGCCAAGGATACAAGCTTGATCCTTCATGCAAGCCCCAATTTCTCTATCTTACTTGACATCTACATTATAGATCTCCCTTCTCTCTTTGCCATATGCCTGTCAAGAGAGTTCACAACCAAGATAGGAGGCTATCTTTCTTCTGACTGGTCTCACATGATTTTCCATACTAGGTATGGAACCAAGGTTACTATCAAGTCTGAATCATTAGCAGTTAATAATATAGAACCTTATGTCCCTAATGTATTCAATGCAAGTTGTCTTACACTTGATAGCAATGACTTTCCAATCATCAGAGAAATAAACACAAAGATAGAAAACATCTTAGATATCTATCTAGATGAATTGGAATCAGAAAGATCTCCAGAGGCCCAAGCCAATGTTATTTGGGATGCTGGTTTGGGAGACTATTTGATACAAGAGGATGGTTTTGTAGAGCCAAATCCTTTCAAGGCAAAAACAGAAGAATTAGAAGAAAAAAGCGAAATTTTTTGGGAATTATTCTTTGATGGTGCCAGAAGTAGACATGGCCCTGGTGGTGGTGCAATGCTAGTCTCCCCAAAAGGTGAGAGATACTATATAGCCTTCAGATTCAATTTTTCTTACACAGGCAATATTGTTGAATATGAGATTCTGGTAAATGGACTAGAGAGGGCTAGAAAGAGAGGGATTAGAGCTCTAAAAGTATATGGTGATAGTGAGTTGGTAGTCATCCAAGTAAGAGGGATAAGTGCTACTAAGAATGATACAATGAAAGCTTACAAGTATCAAGTTTGGAATGCTATAGAAGATTTCTAGGCTTTCAACATCATTGTTATCCCTAGAAAACTAAATCAGAATGAAGATAGATTAGCCATTGTTGCATCCCAATTTAATAATCCTAACAAAATTTCAGTAAGGAAGGATCAACAACATGTTAATATTATTGTCAGTCCTTCCATCCCTGATAATAATATTAATTGGCAAGTATTTGATAATGATGAGAAAATTTGGCAATTCTTGTTTGAATAAGATGTCTTTTCAGAGCACAATCAAGATAGACTGGTGCAGAACTATGGTGAACAAGTGGTACAAATCAAATAAAATAAGATTCCTAAAGGCCTTGTCACCTTAGAATCTATCTTTAGAAAAGATGACCAAGAAAAATAGAATAAGACTAGCTTGGTAGTTCAACAAGAACACTATGCTGATTTAGAATTGGAGCCAGGTAAAAGCCTAAAGTTTGGAAAGGTGAACACTAATTTAGAGAAGAAGGTGTATGCCCAATTATTTTAGGATTTTAGTGATGTCTTTGCCTGGTAATATGAAGACCTCAACAGATTTAATCCAACACTTTCTCAACATACCATTGAGCAAGAACCAAATGCTAAGCCAGTCAAACAAAATCAGAGGCCTGTCAACCCCAAACTTGAGTCACTCATGCACAAGGATGTTCTCAAATTAATAGAGAGTGGTATCATTTACCCCATAAAGAATAATAGTTGGGTATCCAATCTAGTTCCTATTAGCAAAAGGAATGGGTAATTGAGGCTATGTGTTGACTTTAGGGACCTGAATAGGGCATCCCTGAAAGATCGCCACCCATTACCATCCATGGAATAGATTTTGTAGTGTGTCTCTAGATCATAATACTTCTCATTACTAGATGGATACTCAAGATATAATCATATCCTAATCAATTAAGAGGATCAATATAATACTGCATTTACAATGAGGTGGGGAACCATGACATATCAAAAGATGCCTTTTGGTTTGTCAAATTCAGGTGCCACTTTCCAAAAGGCTATGGATATGGCCTTTAAAAGCCTCATGTACAAGTTTGTGTTGGTCTAGCTAGATGATATCACTGTCTATTCTAAACATGTAGCAGACTGCGTCAAACATCTGAGGAAAATATTTGAAAGGTGTAGGGAGTTTGGGATCTCCCTCAATCCAAAGAAATGTGTGTTTGCAGTCCATGAAGGGAAACTATTGGGATATATTGTGTCCAAACAAGGAATTATAGTGGACCCTAAGAGGATTGAAGCTATTCTAGAGCTACCCCTACCACCTCACAAGAAGAGTCTTCAATCCTTCATAGGAAGGATTAACTTTTTCAGGCATTTTTTTCATAACATTGCAGATCTTTTGAAGCCTTTAACAACAATGTTGAAGAAGAATGCAGTTTTCTATTGGATAAAAAAAGGAAAGAACAATTTTCATGTCATTAAAGAGGCTTTGACAGAGGCTCCTACCTTGCTAAAATTTGATTTTATTAAATATTTTATTCTTTATGCTTATGGAGGCTGTGATGCCATATCTACAATGTTAACTCAACATAACCTTGAAGGATTGGAGAAGCCTATTGCTTTCTTTAGAAAAGGCTTGGAAGAGTATGAACATAGATCTCTTTTGTAGAGAAACATGTACTTGTTGTGGTGAAGAGCCTTAAAAATTTTAGACATCTATTAACTCACAATAAGGTACAATTGAGGGTTACTCATCCAAGTGTCAAGGAGTTCCTACTTTCAAAGGACCTAAATAAGAAAAGACGTGGTTGGATCACCAGATTCATGGAATATGAAATTTTTGTCCAAGTTACCAAGATAGTCAGAGGAAGGGGTCTTTGTGAACAATTGACTGAGGATGAAACTCCAAAAGATTAAGAACAAATGAATGCATCCTTAGTTGTGCATTCAACAGATGATCATGCCAAGGTAGCAGGTTGGTTGCATAACATGGTCCATTTTATGAAGACAGGCGAGTGACCTGGAAACTTAGATTCAGCAAAAAGAAGGTATTACAGATTCCAATCTATTACTTTTGTGTTGATTAATGAGATCCTTTTTAGAAAGGGTCATAATGGTGTTCTTTTAAGATGCATTGATTCAAAACAAGTAGCAGGTGTCCTACATGAATTTCATGATGGACCTTATGGAGGTAATTTCTCTCTTAGGAATACTACTTTCAAGATCATGAGGGTTGGATACTATTGTCCATCTATCTTTAAGGATATTCATGATCATGTAAGAAAATGCATGAAGTGTGCCATGTTTGTAGGTAAGGAAAGGCTTTCAATTCTGCCCCTCCAACCAATTAGGACAAACCAACCTTTTATGAAGTGGGGAATTGACTTCATAGGCTTGATTAACCCCCCATCTAGTGTAGGCCATAAGTGGATAATCACTGATACTAATTATTTCACCAGGTGGACCAAGGCTATTGCATTAAATGAAGCATATGAGAGTGTTTTCTTGGGTTTTTATGATGACATAATTCACAAGTTTAGGACCCTGGACTCTATTATATTAGATAATGCACTTTCTTTCACAGGCTTAAGAGTCACTGAATGGGAAATTAAGAATGATTTTTTATTGAACACAAGATCCAATTATTACCCCTAGGGTAATGGTTTAGCATATTCTACAAACAATAACTTGATCAGGATAATCAAGAAGACTCTACAAGAGAATCAAAGAGATTGGCACTCTAAACTGAAGTATGCCTTTTGGTTAGACAAGATTACTCCCAAGAAGATCATTGGGAACTCTCCATACATGCTAGTCTATGGTAGGGAAGCTAGATTTTCCATCTCAACTAAATTACTAGCTTTGGACCTTGCTACCCAAATTTTTCTCTTTGAAGAAGGAGACCCTTTGCAGGTAAGGTATGCTCAGCTCATGGAGTTGGAAGAAAAAAGAGACAAATCTATGCAAAATATGGAGTTCCAATAGATGCAAAACAAGAAGAGATTTGACAAGAAAGATAGATCAAGGAACTTCAATGTTGGGGATATAGTCCTCAAATGGGATGAATTCAGATCTAGGCTTGGTAGGCATACCAAGTTTGAATCACTTTGGGGAGGTCCATTTTTTATTACTGAGTGCAAGGAGCATAATGCTTTTCAGCTATCAACTCTTGTAGGAGAAGCCTTGCCAATTTATGTCAATGGATTTCACCTAAAGCCTTGTTTTGAGGTTTGTCCTATTTTGTAGTTAAGTTTTCCTGCTTTTTTTTATGCTTTTTAGGTTAGTTTTTCCTGCTTTCCTCAAAGTGCTTTGCACAGTTGTTGTTTCTCCTTGTACAATCCTTTTCCCTATTTTGGTTCATAGTTCCTTCTCCTATTTTAGATCCTCCTCCTTCCCAAAAGAGTTTTTGTGTCCTCAAATGCAGACACCTATGCCTAATGGAATGTGAACAGGCCACTGGTTTTATATGTCTAGCAGGCTGACAATCATCAAAAATTGCCAAAAATGTTACCCAAATTTCCTACCCTGTGTAATTTTCCTACAAGTGGAGAAAAAAGAGGCTCCCACAAGGGTAGATCCAAGCTTGTACATTTATGTTCATGATTCCTGGTCTTTATCATGTTCTCTGCATTTTTCTAGGTCTGGTCTAAACCCCTAGTTCATGTCATAAAGACCTAAAATGCAAGAAACCCTATGAATTCGAGATAAAACTAGCTCTTACATGACATGTTCTAATTTAAAGATAGTTTTCAAGTGACTTAAGTGTTTTATAAGTCATGTGCACTTTATTAACCTTGTCTATCTCTTAATAACACAACCCGGATGAAATATTCCATTCTATTCAGCGACTTAGCACAACTCTTTGTCTCGTGATCTCGAAAGGAAATGGAATATGCTCTTTCCATCTAGAGATCAAGTGCAGGTTATTGATTTAGATCTTGATCATGTGTTGTACGTAAAGTCTCATAATAAACCAAGGGTTAAGGAAATCATCCCATGACTCAGAGATAGTTTTAGTCGCGTGATCTTGTAACAGACTCAGAGTTAAAGTATGGTTTTCCTTTTTTCCTTAGTCACGTAATCTCTAAAAGGAATTGAGGTCAAGTTATTTATTATAAGATTGAATGTGGGCCATCGATATAGTTTAGATCTAGTGGTTTGTGCAAAGTCTCAGAATAAACCTTGGGGTTATAAAATCTTCTCACGATTTGGAGATATGCTCATTTGCTGAATCTTTGAAAAAACCCAAGTCAAGAAAGCTAAGTAAAGTCAAGTTCAGAGTTAGTTAAGGATGAGATCATGGTCATTGATGCTGACATGATCTTATGGTTTGTGCTAAGTCTCTGATTAAAACCATGATTAGGTCAGATGCTTGGAGATTGCGAGATACGCTCAGTCGCATGATCTTGGAACAAATCAGAGTTATGGTGGAGTTAAGATGGGATCATCTCAAAGTTTGTAAGGATGGATTATGCACCGTTAATCAATTTTTGATCTCATGGCTATATCCTAATCTCATAATCATGATATAATATTCCATATCTTTCAAGGAATTGGAGATGGCTTTAGTCGCGTGATCTCATAATAGAATGGAATATGCTCTTAAGGTAAGGAGATTTAACATGGATCGTTGATTCAGTCTTGGATCTTATGGTTCTCATGAAATCTTGTGATAAAGTCAGGGTTAACAAGTGATCTAGCAACTTGGAGACATGAAGGATTTTAGACACCTAGGGTTAAAGATGAGTTAAATTTGAGTTAGGGCTAAAATCAGAATTAAAGTTAAAGACCAATCAAGTTCAATTTGATCAAATCGACAACATATTGCCTTAAAGACAAAGTTATCAACATCTACTATTTAAGGCATTGCACTGTGGTGACATCTGGCATGGATGATGTCATGGGTCCCAGGTCAAAATAGATAAATAAAGACATCACAAGTAAGATAGATTCAATGGTGGCATAATCTCTTGATCGACAAGATGAAGATGTTTAATCTTTGAGGCATCACGCCTGCTTGCCACGTATTCAAATCAGATCCAAGATATGATACCCAGGTAAAGATAAGGATAGATCAATGAATGTGTTTTAAATAGGAAACCAAGTATTTTTCTAGGCTATTGATATAGACATCCATGCCACCTATGACCGTTATGTTCAAATATTCAAAAAATCAAATATGATTTCAGGCTTTCATGGTGGTGGCGACTTTTTCAACTTGCAAACAAAGTAGATGGATCAACCAACTTCTCTTCTCAAATTTATGATGATGGGAGATGAATTCATGACCATATCTGATCTTTTGAGATATTTCCTAAGCACATTGATGAGCCAAATTGACTGGTTTAGGGTTTATGTATTGTTTAAAGGATATCTATTATAGCCCTAATTCTACCCTAACTGATCAGATGGATTCACTCCTAAGCCTGTGTGCTAGGGTAGGTTGTATATAAGTAGTTTTTGAAGATTTTTTATTTAGGGTTTTCATCTTATGCAAGACTTTCTATGGCATCTTCTCTGCCCTCAGGTTTTCATCTTATTGTAATTTCTTATTGAATTCTAGATTATGCAAAGGTTTTCTGTGACATTTTCTCTGTCCTCAAGCTTTTCTTGTCTGTATTTCTCTTATTTGAAGCATAATATAGTGGTTAATATTAGAAAAATCTTGGAGTTCTTGCTTCAGTCGCATGATCTCATAATATAATGGAATATGCTCTTAAGGTAAGGAAATTTAATGTGGATCGTCGATTCAGTCTTGGATCTTATGGTTCTCGTGAAATCTTGTGTTAAACTCAGGGTTAACCAAGTGATCTAGCAACTTGGAGACATGAAGGATTTCAGACACCCAGGGTTAAAGATGAGTTAAATTTGAGTTAGGGCTAAGATCATAATTAAAGTTAAAGACTAATCAAGTTCAATTTGATCAAACCGACAATGTATTGCCTTAAAGACAAAGTTATCGACATCTACTATTTAAGGCATTGCACTGTAGTGACATCTGGCATGGATGATATCATGGGTCCCAAGTCAAAACATAGCAATAAAGACATCACAAGTAAGATAGATTCAATGGTGGTGTAATCTCTTGATCGCCAAGATGAAGATGTTTAATCTTTGAGGCATCACACCTGCTTGCCACATATTCAAATCAGATCCAAGATATGATACCCAGGTAAAGATAAGGATAGATCAATGAATGTGTTTTAAATAGGAAATCAAGTATTTTTCTAGGCTATTCATATAGACATTTGCACCACCTATGACCGTTATGTTCAAATATTCAACAAATCAAATATGATTTCAGGCTTTCATGGTGGTGGTGACATTTTCAACTTGCAAACAGAGTAGATGGATCAACCAACTTCTCTTCTCAAATTTATGATGATGGGAGATGCATTCATGACCATATCTGATCTTCTGAGATATTTACTAAGCACATTGATGAGCCGACTTGACTGGTTTAGGGTTTATGTATTGTTTAAAGGATATCTATTATAGCCCTAATTCTACCCTAACTAATCGGATGGATTGACTCCCAAGCCTGTGTGCTAGGGGAGGTTGTATATAAGTAGTTTTTGAAGATTTTTTAGTTAGGGTTTTCATCTTATGCAAGAATTTCTATGGCATCTTCTCTACCCTCAGGTTTTCATCTTGTTGTAATTTCTTATTGAATTCTAGATTATGCAAAGGTTTTCTGTGACATTTTCTCTGTCCTCAAGCTTTTCATGTCTATATTTCTCTTATTTGAAGCATAATATAGTGGTTAGTATTAGAAAAATCTTGGAGTTCTTGAGCCTTATTTCTTTCTACATCTTTGTGCACTATTGTGGGTGATTTGATTTAGGTAATCTTGTGGATTTTGTTCATCCCTTGTTATCTTGTCTCATTCTTGTGCCTATTTGCTGAAGTGGATGTTTGTTTGTAGGTCTCAGTCTATGTCTATTTCCTTGGATATACTATTGTTTGTGAAATATTCTCTTTCCTTGAATAGCCTCTTTCTATTTCAGACCTCTCCTTGAAATACTTATGCAAGCCTATTCAGAAAGTTGTGTTCTAATAGATTTAGAAATTTCATGCTAGTTTTCATCACTGTGTTATGATTCATGTTACCTTTGGTGCATCACCTAGTAGGTTAAATTTTATTTTTATTAATTTCCCTTCAATTATCCTTCTCTCCCTTTTCCTTCCAAGTTTAGTTTCATGTTCAGAAGCAAATAAGGTGATTATCCAAGAGGAATAGACCTAGAATCTGAAGGCTTCATTTTAGTTAGCAGAGGTCCCATAACCTAGAAGTGATTCCCATGTTATATTAGATTGTTAGGCTCTAGCGCTTAATAAGGTGAAAAATTTAGTGTAAAATAGTTCCACCAAAGAAAGATGATCAGATTTATCTTCAAACTAGGAAGTCAAGGCAACACCTAGATCATCCCAAGTTGCTATAGAATTAACTACTAAACCACTAAACCATTGCAAATATTTTCCCTTAAGTGATGCTGCTAACAACCTTACAACCACATCATCATGGGCTATGTGATAAATACCATAGAGGGATGCAACATCTCTTATGTGTTCGATGGCCAAGGTTTGATCCTCTCCAATAAAAATGGGAAATCTTTTGAGAGCTCCTATGGGTATGTCATTATGTTGCTGAAAATTGAGAGGGCTACTTTGGTTAAAAGCCACAAAATGTTGGTTTCAAGCCATAGGTGTATTTGGGAGAACTTGAACTGATGGGGAAACTTGAGCTACTAGAGGTAGTGGTGGGATAAATGGATCACTTGCATAAATATGACTAGAAATAGTAGGTTGAGAGGCACTAGGTCAAGGCCGAGTATGCTTGGCTGCCATGTCCATCTTCTTAGATGGAGGTAGTTGTGTATATTCAAAAGGATTCCTGCTTTGTCTGGTTGGTATCCTATTCATGTGCTAGAAAGAATGATCTCCATAAAACAAGATTAGATCCGCCAAGTATGATATCTCACAATTCATAATAGGGGCATAACTACTGCTCATACCAAAAATAAACTCATATATAACTTTTCTCAGAGTACTGACTCAACAGAGTCTGTCCTACTGGGCGTGGCAATAGCTGTTGTCACTAAGGATGGGATACGATGTTGAAAATTAGGTGACCTAAACTCCCCTAAAAGGTGGTGACATGGGATACTTTCAGAATTTATCCTATAAAAATCCTTTCTCTTTCAAAATCAAATCACACCTAATCTCCCCTAATCATGCTTGGGTAGGTAATATTTGAACAAGGTGATTTATAACAATATCACTTGTTAAATATTTTACAATAATAAAATACATAATTTTACATTTAAAATATCCCATTTTTAATAAACAATGAAACCCACTAAAAAGATAGATAATGACACCTAAAGACAGCATCCAATATCAATCATAATACTTAGGACCTAGGGAACATATTCTTCTCTAATTTTTCCTTTTGTCAAAATGACTTTGTTGAAAATATTCTTCAAATTTTTAATAAAAGTCCATGTTTAGTTTTATGTCCCCTCTTTAATAGGAAAAATTAAAAAAATTTAACATATGTTATGAGGTATTATTAAAAACCTACCCCACCTCTAATTATAATGTTAATGAAATAACATTTCAAAAATGCCTCACTTTTAATATATGTCTTAGAAACATACCCCAAATCGGTCTTTTACCATTTTCATGCTATTTTTACACCAAGGAGAACTTAGCTTTAAGAATCACTTCGAATGGAAAGATGCCTTTGTCTTTTGGAAATATTTCCATTTTTTTAAAGCTTTCTTTGTGATTAGGATTCAAATATATGGCTAGAGGTAGGAGATTTCACTTCATTTTTTCATTTCAAAGTTTGTTGTTTTCTCCTTCATGGCCGTAGCTTTCTGCTCTTTTATTCAATTATTTGCATTTGTTGCTGGTTTTTCTGTTGTTTTTTCATTCTTTGCATTGCTTTGGAAGCTTTTGTTTCTAGTTTTTTTCTTTCTTAGAACATATGTATGTCTGTTTCCATATTAATGTCTTTCCATTTAGATTATGAGAAAGAGATAGATATGTTGATTCTATTTTAATCTTTTAGACATATGTATCTTCTCTTTTCCATATTCAAATTCATCATTCTTCTATTACACAACATATGCTTGCTGTTTTTTACATAAATATATATGAAATAGAGATGTATAAAATGCAGATTTTCTAAGATATGCATGTGCAAATGTTGTCCATCTTTTGGGATATGTAAATACCTTTTCTTTTGTGAAATCATTTGCGTGAATGTTGAAGATGTCATGCTGATTTTGTATTGTTATTCTATGCTTAATTTTTTCCAGAATTACGGCATCATACTGATTTTGCATTGTTTACACCACACATTACTATAATCATCAAAATGTTGTTTTACCTCTTGCTCTTGAAGTGGTTCTGTTATTTGAGATTCATTTGGAATCATTGTGCTCTATTCCATTTAATTTCTTGGGTCATGATTAATGTTATTTTCATTCTTTAAAACTCCATTCTTTGCATATGCAGAAACACCCATATTGAGATGCATTGCTTCTCCTTGACTGTGTATCAAATTTTTGGGCATTATGATAAACAATAATGCATATTCTCCATATTGCAATGTTTTGGCAAGGTCTATACCTCTATTTTTTTCTTTGATATCTCTGTCATGATGCATCTCTTGAATAGTGATCATCTCATACTTCTCATTGTGATGATGGTCTCTATCAAGAGGTTACCTAGATGGTGCCTTTTTACAGCTTGTGCATGCATTATAGATCATTTTTTTTCGGAAAAGAGAAGGCTTACTATTATGCACTTGTGATCATACCTTATTTTTTCATGGTAGAATTATGCAACTAGATATTTCCATATTGTGCTCTCTTTACTGCATAGTGAACTTTTAGTAATGAATTTTAGCTCCTTCTAAATGATGTATACCAATTGATTTGGTATTCTCTTGAATGCCCCATTGGGTACTGCTGCTCCATTGAATGTTTGATCATGAGTGTTCTTTTTCTAAGACATAGTTGTCCTTCAAAGGTGGCATGTGATAGTTTCCCTTGAAGGCTTCATGTGCTTAAGCAAGGACATTTATTGCAATTTAATACAATGTCACATCTTCTTCTATTTTTGCACATGGAACAAACAAGTTAAGTAAAACATGGCTCTTCTCCTTTTTATGCACATCATTTGAGGCTCCATCTGCCTTAAGCATGGATTATCTTTTGATAGCTCATGACTATGTATGGACATGTATGATTGTAAATGTAGATAGGTCATTGTATATCAATTACTTCTTAGATTGTAAAGATCTAACCAATCTTAGGCATTGCAGACACTGGAGTAGTTCTAGAGTTGGAATGGACTCAACATTCTCCTTTTAACAGGAAATAACTTGTATACCTTTATCTATTTATATCTCACTTATATATATATATA
>MU223738.1:3931377-3948490 GCA_018584345.1 Thuja plicata
TGCTTTACTTTCCTTTCTGCACATGCATACCATCCATGCTTAAATTCTATATATGATTTGGTATATGCATGTCATTTACTTTATTAGATAGATGATTTTCCTTTTTACCTTTTTCTTGCTTTTTTGGCTTTGCTAAAAAATGAATGCAAATATAATGCAGATCTCATAATAATTTGCAAACTAGGGTATTTAGCAAGTTTAGTTAGTAAATAGGTTAACAATTGCCACCAACCAAATGAATATAAAAATGGGGTAATATTTCTGGTGACCTCAGTTGAGTGCTTGCCTGCTAAGCACCTTTTGACCAGTTTCCTATTGTATCCATTGGGCATAGAGTCCCTTGGCACCCAAATGAAAACTTAACAACTCCTTCTAAAAAAAAACCACTAAGTGCCTGAGACAGATTGGTATGATTTTGAGGGTCTCAACTTGTGACTATTGATTGCTTGTATTAGTGGGCGCTTGCCTCATTAATACCAAATTAATGCTTGCTTGAAGAGGCTTGACAGATGACATCAATTTGTCTCTGACCTATTACTAACAACTGAAAACAAGGGAAAACAACTAAAAATGAAACACACTTGTGCTACAACACTTAGGGAACATAGAAAAATGAACTGCAAAACAACTGAAAGAAACTAACTACTAATGTACATGAGGGTAGTTCTTTTCACCTTAGTAGCATGACTTAAGTTGAATCCCATTCATAGGAATGGGTAACTCTTCTCCATCAATGGTGGACAACTGGAAAGCATTGTGGGCTTTGCACTTTGTGACCATGAAGGTCCCACTCCATATTGCATCAAATTTGGTGTGCCTCCTAGGTTTACTTTTTAATTCATCCCACTTAAGTACCAAATCTCCCTCATTGAAGGCTCTAGGCATAGTTTTCTTGTTAAAAGTCCTTTTCATTTGAGCATGATGAGCTTCTAGATTGTCTAAGGCTAGCTTCCTTATTTATTCTTTCATTAGTACCTCTAACTTGGGGTTAATAGGTCTCTGCTTTTGTCATATAGGCTTAGCATTGGGCTCAAGCTCAATAGTGTGTTGAACTAAATGACGTTCAAAACCTTTCAAGTCATAATATTCCCATGCAAACACATCGTTAAATTCCTCACATAATGAAACAAAATATTGTTGCTCAGGATGTGTGCATACCTTTCCAAGCTTTAGGAACTTATCTTAAAGTACCTCAATAGGTTGATAGTGTTCCTCTTTCACATTCATGCTTTCTTTATCTTTCTTAAGCTAATTATCAGAGTTAAAGATAGGCTCAAGGGTGACCAACCCCTTGGGTAACTTGTTAGTATTCAATTGTAACATCCAATCATTGGATAGATTCTTATACTTACTCTGATTAACACTAGAGGATTCAACTTCTTCCATCAAAAATTTTAAGATTTGTTCATCACTTTCAAATATTTTCCATCGTACCTATTTATCTGGGACTAAAGGCCTCGCAAGCATCTTCACATACTATTGCATTCTAGTGTTTTTGAATTCCTTAGGAATGTCATACTCAAATCCCATAGTGGCTAGCTTGTCTGCTTTCTTCTTTTGGTTCCTTGGAATATAGATTAAGTTAAAGGCATCAAAATATTCAATTAGATCCCAAACCCTGTGCTTCTACATTTTGAGCACATCATTCTTGGTGTGGTTGATATTATGAATATGATTAACTATTAGCTGAATCTCACCAAATACTTTTAAAATTTTGATGCCCTTCTATTTGGCCCACTCTAAGCCATGAATTAAAGCCTCATACTCTGATGTGTTATTAGTAAAACTAAAGGAAAAATGTACAAAAAATAATACCTTTGCCTTTCTGGTGAAATTACTATAGCTCCTCCTCTGGCACCGATTTTTCTTCTAGCACCATCAAAATATAATTGTCATATATTATTCTGTTGTTGTTCTAGAGTCTTATCCTCCTTGTTTATCAAGTTTGGGATAAGAACATTCTACTCATGGATGATATACATTCCTATGAAAGACACCTCCATGTTTCTAAAGGGATCATCCTCTAGGTTCTCCTTTTCCCATTCATCTAATGAAATGTGTAGGATATTTTCAGTAGGGGTCTCTTTCTTTGAGACAAAAAGCTCATGTTTGTGGAATGTTAGGTTGGTATTGATAGGACTAGGTGTATAGGGCTCCACACGATCTTTTGCAAAGTTTTATGATTTTATTCAGATCCTTGTACCATACTTGGTTCTGAAATATAGATGATATTAGTCTGATGAAAGATATCCACCCAGCTTAGCGGTAAAGTCTCTGTTAAGGAAAATAGAAAAGTAAGGTGGTAGGTCAATAACATAGACCTCCTAAGGGATGGAGAAATTAGGAAATTCATTCAATGTGAGACCTAGGTTCTTTATCACTCCAACTGTGTTGACTAATGATCCATCTAATTGGACAATGAGTTTATCTAGAGGCTAATAGGATAACCTTAAGGTGTCAGCTAACTACTTAGGTATGACTGAACTACTCGCCCCTAAATCAATCATACAGTTATGCATTAGGAACTTTCCAATGATAAGATTGACATAGAAAGGAGGAGGTTTGACCTGTGGAGTCTTTTGATTATTCATGGGTTGCAAGATAGCTTTTACACTTTGATGATCTTTCTGAGGCACATCAGCAATCAAAACTCTAGGCTTCTCTAAAACAACTTTTTCAGTCAATGAAATCTTACACAAAGCATCATGCATTAATTCCTTTTGCCCAAGAATGGATAAATTATATAGCATGGGTACACTTATAGAAGTTTTGTTCATCTATTCTATAATATTAAAGGAACCCAAGCCTACCTTTGACTATCCTTTTCCTATGAAAACATCTGGTTGTGGTGGCAGGTTATGACACTATATTCATAGGCTCCTTAGCTAGTATAGGTTGTCCCCAAGGAAAATTTTGAACAAGCTCAGGCTGTGAAACCATGACTGGGGCCTGATGAACTGTAAAAAATAGTTGCTCTATATCTATGGCCTTCTTCTTAGACCTTGTGTTGGCTAAAACCACGACATAGTTCCGATTGTCACCATGGGGAAAGTTAACCCCAAAGAAATCCTTACTCTGCTAATTCATGAGAGCCACATCAGGTGCACTGTGTTCACTTGTTTCAGGTGGTTTATTTTTTTGAATTTGAGGCTCTTGTGGCACTTCTTGTGGAGCCATAACATTGTTCTACACGGTAAGGGTTTGACCAAATCCATTGGGAAAAACTCCTCTAATGTGTTTTTGGCTGCATGGACAACCCCATTCATAATCTTGTGCCATATTGTTCCATGGTACTGGAAAAATCTCCCTAGATGCACTAATAATGTTAGGGTTGTGGGGATGACTAGCTCTTTGATTATAATTCCTTGCTTGGCCCTGCTGACCTGACTGATAAGTGGGTCTATTTTTCTAGTATTGAGATTGATAAGGGACTTGGTAAGGTTGTTGATAAGCTTGAAATTGCTTCCTCTTGAGACTAACGAGATCATTGGTAAATTTTTTGAAGGTCTTTTTAATCTCCTTCAGCTCTTGGGACTAGTCTATAGTTGGACTAGTAGCTTGTTGGGAAGAGAAGGGATAGTTAGAATAGATGTCAAGGTTGGAATTACTTCAAGAACATGCTATAATTTTGGAAAGATGGGCATTAGAGGATTTGGGGCTATTTTCTAGCTTAGATGAGACCATTTTCATCTCTTATGGAAATATCAAAAGCTATCAGCAAGTTATTTCCTCCCATATACTGGGTCACCACAAAGATGCCACTATTAAGTGCCCTCAAGTAATACAGAAAAGCATGCTGGTTTGAAGGCCATAACTGCTACTAGGTTTCTATTCCATGTCCTTTGGAACTTGGAATTGAAATCCATCATATATTCATGGGGTACCCTCTTTATGGTAGTCAAATGTTCTACCAAAGAAAGATAATCATATTTATCTTCGAACTGGGTAGTCAAGGCAACACCTAGATCATCCCAGATTGCTATAGAATTAACTACTAAACCCTTGAACCATTACAAATATTTTCCCTTAAGTAATGCTACTAGCAACCTTATAGCCACATCATCATGGGTTATGTGATAAATACCACAAAGGGATGCAACATCTCTTATGTTTTTTATGACCAAGGTTTTATCCTCTCCGGTAAAAATGGGAAATATTTAAGAGATCCTATCGGTGTATCATTATGTTGCTACAAATTTAGAGGGCTACCTGTTGGATATATTTATAATTTTTTGAGTCTTGCTTTAAATTTTTGGGTTCCAATGTTAAACTTTCCCTAAAGTGTCGAGTTTTATTCTAAGTATGCCCTTAAATGTTTCCTACAAATGTCTATGATCTGAGAAAAGAAAGATAAAAGTGTGAAAACCCTAAGCCCTGGGTTATTTTTTTCCTTGCCATGCAAAAAATCCCTAAATGTTCTCAACCTTGTTCTAATTTGAAGTTACCTTTTTGTCGAGTAACTTAAATCCTTTAAGTTATGTGAATTTATGTGAAAGATCTTATCTCCTTATCTCACAAAGTGAACTGAATATTCTATTTTGTTTAGTGACTTAGAGATGGCTTGTATCTCTTAATCTCAAGATAAAAGGAATATGATTTAATTCATTCAGAGACTTAGCGGCAATGGTTTATCTTGGTTTGATTGTTTGGTTGGTGCATAATCGTGAGATAATTTCAGAGATGGATCAAAGCTTCAGTGACTTGGAGACATCCGTGGATTAAGTTTTGATTGAATGGTAAGCGCTTTATCTCATAATCTGACTCAAGTCACAAAAATTATTTAGCGACTTCAAGTTTACTCAGTCACAAATTCTCGAGATACACCTGAGGTCAAGATTGAGTTCATTCTACTTTAGTCATGTTATCTCTAAAATAAATCAGAGTTAAGCGAAGGATTTAGAGATTTAACGAGGTTCGTTGATCTCTCCCAAGATGAGCGGTTGTCGTGTGATCTTAGAACAAATGCCAAGGTCACAGTTTCTTCTAGCGACTAAGAGATAGTCGTAGATCTTGTGTTATCTTGACTTGATTGTGTGGCCTGCATGAAATCTCCTAATCAAATCATTAGTTAATGAATCCTTCAATGATTCAGAGATAAAGCTTGTCACACAATTTCCAAATGAACCTCGGTTGGAGTAAGGTTAACTAAAGTTTCTTTTCGAGACTCAGAGATAACCTAGTCGTGAGATCTCAGAAGAAAAGTGCAGTTAAGTGGAAGGTCATGAGATTCAGCATAGACTGTCAGATTAAAAGGAAATCAAGTATTACCGTGTGATCTCAGAAGGATTTTTTTGTGGGTCCACAATGCATGCCCCATTTTGGCTAGTTGGCCTAATGGGGACCCCGTTTTTTGTATATAATGTTTTGTATTTTCAATTTTTTTTATGGTCCAAATTTGTAATTTGGATCGTTGTAAGAGTGGTGGCTTAGAGTAGTTTCTTTTTTTCAATAACGTGATTCTAATAAATGAATTTTCATGCAAGATACAAAGATATCAAATCCTCAACCAATGAAAATAATGTCAGAAAAGACAACTCTACCAATAAAGTACCATTTCAAAGGATACCACATCCCCCACTAAGGTGGGCAATTTGCACGGTAGGATCACACAAACATAGGTCATGAAATCTATTCCATAGGAAATATCATTCAAACACCTCAAAGTAATGATTGCTACATGTGAACACAGACAAAGTTTGCAACAAATGTTCCAATTCATAGAAAATATGAAGAAAATCATGAATGGTATTGGAGAAGTTCAGAAGTTTGAAGCATGCCTTTTCGGGTTTAGGGAGAGGCAACATGGAAGGCTGAATTTATGAAGTTGCTTAGTTCTGATGAATTCCAAGAAGTTGCAAAGAGATTTTTCAAAAGCTCACCCCAGGATCCTACCAAAAAGTCATTTTGGACTTAGCCATTTTTCAAGTCATGAGGTTTTTTGCTGGTTTTTCACACTTTCGTAGTTTAGACTTTCGCTAGATTTTCGTAGTCCAAAAGTCTAAAGTTCTGGATTTTTTTTGTTGGAATTTCATTGTCTAAAGTGCTAGATTTTTTAGAGTTTCAGACTTGCTGTATTTTTTGCAGTCTGAAGATCTAAATTTTTTTGTTGGACTTTCACTGTCTGAAAGTTTGAAGTGCTGGATTTTTCAGAGTTTCAAATTTGCTAGATTTTTTGCAGTCTGAAGTTCTAGATTTTATTTTTGCTGGACTTTCATTGTCTGAAAGTCCAAAGTGCTAGATTTTTTTGAGTTTCAAACTTGCTAGATTTTTTGCAGGTCAGAACTTGCTGGATTTTTTGCAGTCCGAACTTGCTGGATTTTTCAGAGTTTTAGGCTCTGTGGACTTTTTGGAGTTTCGGACTCGGATATCCTTTTCAAACTTCAAAAGTCCAAAATTTTTGGAGTCATAAGGATCCATACTTAGCCATTTTTCTTAAGGAAATTTTTTTTAGTTTAACAATGTTTCATCCTTTCGGCCTTTTCGGTCCTTTTGGCCTCTGAAAGGGCCGAAACTTTGACTCCAATTTTTTATTCTGACACTTAGAAAATTTTGACACTTGTATATTTTTGGAGTAGAGGTCAAGTCCAAAATTTTGGGTGTTTCCAATGAGATCACCTTTTTGCATGGATTTTGAACTCCAGATCAGATGGGTGTCCAACTGGAGTTCATTTTTGAAGGACTAAGGGTCCCCTATTAGTTCTCACCGCAAGGAGAGCCTCAGATGAAGATTGCAAGGGAGAAATCCTAGATCAAGAAGAAGACTCCAGTTGCATGCAAAGAAACCCCATCTTATTTCTCTTTCTTTTCTTGATGAGTTTGATCTCTCTTGCATGGAACAATTGATTGTTAATGGATTAAAAATCCATGCAAGTTATCTAGTATCAGTTAGCAATAGTTTTCCTTCAGCAAAGTTTTAGTTTTAGTTCATTTTCATTAATTTAGAGTCTTTGATGCCCTAATTTTGGCATTCAAAGTTTGTAGATCAAAACTCTATATATTGTAATCAAAACCAATATAATAGGTTGAATTCTTAATACAATAAAATCTACATTTGGTGCTTCATTCATGGTGTGTGAATTTCTTCTACCTATACAAAATTATTGGATGTATGCTTGCATTATTCATTATTTTCAAAGAGCCTCTTGTTTTTTGTGCTTCAGATTCGTGTTTCTTTTAGTTGGAGTTTGTTGTTGTTTATTTACCTTGTTGTGACGAATGAGTGGAAGAGATCATCTTTGGGATTTAAGATAAATCCATCTCATGGGTGCGCACACCTTGGTGGCTTCACAATTTGATAGACTTTGAATATCTTACACAATTGAATTCATCTACTCTTCAAACACTTGCATCCGTGGGGTGTTGAATTGTGACTTGGTTTGATTTATGCTTCGTGGGTTTGTTCCAAATCTCTTCATCTTTCAATTCGAAAGGAAGGATTCACAATAGTTTATGTCCATAGGATTTAATTTTTTCAATTTTATTCATTTCTCTCTACTTTACTCTCTTTAAATTTTGTCTTTAAACTTTGAAAATCAACATCTTGAAAATACAAAATTGCATTTTACTTACAACACCCAAATTTTAAAATGGAAAATACCAAAAAAAACTAAAGTGTTTTGTAGTTTGATGTCTTGAATGTACTAGAAAAGGCCTCCTCATGAACATTCACATTTATCTTCAACTGAGTAACCAAGTAGGTTGTGACCTGACCCTAGAGAACCTTGGGAATAATGTCATTATTCTTTCAAGAGAGGAAATTGAATCTCAAGATCCTAGCAAGTTGGCTTGTGTAAAAACAACACTCAACAGAAGTGGCACTAGAAGTAGGGAAAATTAAGAATCAGTCTAAAAACAACCTAGAAATCAGAGAATTGATGGTATGAAAACTCTCCATCATCACACCAACAGAAGTGGTGCTAGAAGGAGGGCCTCAAGACTGAAAAGCTAGAAAACATTGGATCCTTTTCTCCAGAATGGTTCGAGCGAGTGGTTAGATCATCTCCAAAAAGAGACATGTTCCTTGAACTCACTCATCATCGCAGAGCTCACAATGACAAAGGAAATTAAAGAGAGAACCCCTCGCACCATCACATTGAACCACAAAATTCACTCAGACAGCAATCACACATCGCTGTCCCGACTGTCCTCGCAGCCATAAACCAAAATCAGAACTTACAAAATCAAAGAATTAGTGGTATGCAAACTCTCCATCATCACACCAATAGAAGGAGGCCAAATCAAAAGATTTCATGGTTAGATGCACACTTAAATGGGTTGGATCTTGACAAGATCTAGCTTCAATGGGTAGCCCTTTGTGTATACTAGGGGGTCTCCATGAGATTCCCTTACATGCACATAATAGGGTTCCTTTGTTCTTCCCGAATAATGGACAAAATACCATAAACCATGTGAGGATTTGCGAGGATCTAATGCTTTTTCTTAAAATTAAACATGAAGATGTTGTTTGCAATCTATTTGTAAAGACATTTCAAGGTGTAGCACTTGAATGGTATGGGAAACTTTCATCAAATTCTATTTCTCATGAGATGAATTAAAGGATTTATTCTTAATTCAATTTGATCCCAATGTGAGTGCACAAGATTCTGTATTCTATTTTCTTCTTTAAGAAGGAAACCTCAAGAGTCTATTGCCCAATCTAATCATCAATTCCTTCTTATGTATCAAAGGCTCCAAGATTTGAAATGGATGGTGCACTATTTGAAGTTAAAATAACATTATTTATGGTGTTTGGATGTCTCATTTGCAAGAACAATTAAATCTTTGGGTGAGACTACTACCTTGCATGATGCATTCAACAAGGCTCTTTTCTTGGCATGATGTGGATGGGATGATACAAATGGTACGAGCGGTCGAGAAGGAATTTTAAATATGAAATTGATTGAATGTTGCAAACCATTACAACACTATGTCAATCCATTCAACATACCATATCAACTACAATCACCCTGTTCAATTGATTACAGCTTGCCTAATATCCAAATTATGAAATCATACAATAGAAATAATCAGGTCAATCACTTTCAAGATCAGAGTTGGAGTCAAAATTCCCATACTAAAACCTTGGATGCAAGTATTTTACCTCCCAATGATGGTCCTTTGACTATATTTTCATATTCTTGTCATACTCCAACACTTGATGCATCAAGCCATGATGATTATTCAAATGGAGAGCTTGCTGGCCAGCCATATGAGCATGATAAAAGGTACAACAATGAAGATGAAATGGGTCTAAAAGTTTACAGCAATCAAGAACTCAAGTTACCAAATGATTTTTCCACAAAATTCAGCCATGAGGTATCAAGACATGACAAATGAACCCGAGAGGATGAGACATATTCAATGCTTCCCTAGAATTATGGTCATGAACAATCAGCAAGTGAGAAATATTTGACATCTTCAAAAGGTAATTTTGATGACTCTTTTGAGGTTGACAAAGGTTCAAGAACTAAAGATGAAGATACTCATAATCTATGTTGGGTGGATATTCCATTTGACCAAAGTAGAATAAATGAGAGGTTGCAAGAATTGGGTATTCCTATGTCATTATCAAATTTTGCATGGATGGATAGATGTAGGATACACCTCACAAAAAAACATTGTGAGGTGGATTTCCTTGTTTTCCTTGGGAAGATGGACTTCTATTTGAAAGGAAAGATGAGTATTGAAGAGGTATTAATTCCTATAGAGGATCATTGGGATAATCAATCAAGGAAGGAAGAAGATGAATGTGATTAAACCCATGAGACTTTAGAAGATAGTGGCTTGCCTGATGAGGAAGTTAAAGTGATCGACATACAAGAGGACTATGGTGATAAAATTCAAAATGACACAGAGGGTGAAATTATAGATACATTCATAAAAATTTTCATGACAAGTGAAAGTGAAGAGGTATCTTCTTATAAAATCATGAGTGATGGTGCACTCTATTATTTGAATCCCAATCATGATGAAACCCAAATAGAGGAGATAAAATATGTTCAAAAGGATGATCAAAGGGTTGTCCCAAGGTCTACAACACTCACACGTGGCCAACAACGTGGAATGAGGGACTTCCCAATCGATAAACCAGATTACTCTTTATCTATATCATCAGATGAGGTAGATAAAGTGCTTGATCTGGTATCATGTTTGAGTAAAAAAATGTCCATTTATGGGTATTCCATGCACATATTAGACCTTGCAGTAGCCAATTCATGTACAGTTCATCCATTTGATCTACATCCAGAAGTAAGTTGTCCTAACTTCATGCTAGCTTGGGAAATTGCCTTAGAAGGTAAGAACAATTTTGAACATGTTTCTTTAAATCTTGAGGGAGAAAATAATTTGACTAATGATACTAATGATTCTTATAATTCAAACGTCATGTTTATGGTTGAAGTTGTTAGTCCTAATGAGGTTAAATATGATGATTCATTATTTAGGCCTAATGATGATTATAGCAAGGATCATAGTCTTGATGCTTTTCCTTTTGAGCCTTGTTGTAATGATAGGTATAGTAAATCACCAACGCCTATGTCTCCTTATGGTGTGCATGTACTTGATGAGGATGGAGTGGTGAACCCTGAGTTAAGACCTCCAGAAGAAGAAATCATGTTTTGTGAGTATACTCCCATGATTAGGAACTCACTAAATCAGGTTGTATCTTTCCATTACCCCTTGCAATTCAATAATTTCCAATTTGAATATGGTGGTAAGGGTGAAAAAACTTGTTTTTGGATTAACCATGATCATGGAGAGTTGCCGCAACTTCTGATTTTGTACAATTGGTACCCATAATTTGAACAAAACTTGTCTAAATTTTATTTTTCTAAGTACAAAGATGAGTTTGCATTCCTTAGAACTATACAAGGCACATTATTTTTCCTGCATGGAGAGGAAAATAAATTAACCAATAACTCATATTATTTTTGTTCTAAATATTTTGTATATAATTTGTCATTAGTTTTGTTTAGGTAGATGTTTGTCTTGGTTTTGTTTTCTTCTTTTTGGTTCTGTTTGTTGTGTCAAGGGAGTCAGTGCATTTTGTCGGGGCTATTTTTGACAAGTGGTCCATCCCAACTAGTCCTCGATGAGAGGCAAAGGTATTTCTTAGTCAAAATTTTTAAAGAGATGTATCTTGGAAGAAGCTATACACGGGGATCAGAAATGGTGATACCTTTTCCTGGCAACCAAGGTGATGTTCAATGTTGATTATCCTAAAACATGAGATATACATTAAAATATGACATTGGAAATGTTGGTTTCTTGGGTGGTTTTTAGCTAGATCCAGCACCAGCATATTGACGTGGGTACCCACCAGTCCCAGAACCCTTCTCTATCTGCAACCTAACTTAAAAAAAAGAGTAAGGAAAGAGAGGACAAAAGGGAGAAGAATGTGAAGGCAAAATGAATCAATCAAAGAAATGGTCACTACGGTGATTAGAATCTTATACCATGGTAGCACAGTCTAAGTGCTACCTAGGTTTATCAAAGGAAATAAAATAAAGGCATTCAAGAAGTAGCATACTCAAAGAACCAGTGGCCCAAACTGGTCACCAATCAAGAAAGAAGAAATAATTCCAAAGAGAGAATCCTCCAAATACCTCTACTACAAATATTGTCAGAAGGCAGAGAAAAATGACTCTAGCAATCTCTATCGAGGCTATGGATGCCTGACTAGTAGTAGAGAAAGGTTAGATTGGGACTCAGGGGAAACTTTGTCAGGGCTATGAATGCTTGACTGGTAGTAGAGCTCATCCCTGGAAGCCCTTGTCAACATTGTGAAGGTTGGTTTTGGCTGAAATTCATTTAAGTTATCTTTGAAAAAATGTCAAAGGAATGAACACATAAGTGCACACACAGGAAGAAACAATAGAAGACTTCAATTTTGAGAGTTGGCAAAAGAATTATTACATGAGGGGTACTTGGGTTTGGTTTATCGCAAGAGGAGTTTCCAGAAGTTGTTTGCTGATAAAGAAATGCCTTGGTCATTTCTTATTTTTTCTGGGCTATTTTTTGTGGGTCCACAATGCACGGCCCATTTTGGCCACTTGGCCTATTGGGGACCCCCTTTTTTGTATATAATGTTTTGTAGTTTTGGTTTTTTTTTAGGTCCAAATTTTTAATTTGGATCATCGTAAGAGTGTTGGCTTAGGGTAGTTTCTTTTTTTTAGTAACATGATGCTAACAAATGCATTTGCATGCAGGATACAAAGATGTCAAATCCTCAACCAATTAAAAGAATGTCGTAAAAGACAAAAACTCTACCAATGAAGTACCATTTCAAAGGATACCACATCCCTCACTAAGGTGGAAAATTTGCACGGTGAGATCACTGACACAGACATAGGTCATGAAATCTATTCCATATAAAATATCATTCAAACACCTCAAATGATTGATTGTTGCATGTGAACATAGACAAATTTTGCAACAGATGTTCCAATTCAAAGCAAATATGAATAAAATCATGAATGGTATTGGAGGAGTTCAGAAGTTTGAAGCATGTCTTTCCAGGTTTAGGGAGGGGCAACAGGGAAGGCTGAATTTATGAAGTTTCTTAGTTCTGATGAAGTCCAAGAAGTTGCAAATAGATTTTGCAAAAGTTTAGCCCAGGATCCTGCCAAAAATTCCTTTTGGACTTAGTCATTTTTCAAGTCATGAGTTTTTTTGCTAGTTTTTTGCACTTTCGCAGTTCAGACTTTCGTTGGATTTTCAGAGTCTAAAAGTCCGAAGCTTTGGATTTTTTTTTCTGGACTTTCATTGTCTAAAGTGCTGGATTTTTCAAAGTTTTGGACTTGCTAGATTTTTTGTAGTCCAAAGTTCTAGATTTTTTGCTAGACTTTCGCTGTCCAAAAGTTTGAAGTGCTAGATTTTTCAGAGTTTCAGACTTGCTAGATTTTTCACAGTCCAAAGTTTAGGATTTTTTTTGTTGTACTCTTGCTATCCGAAAGTCCAAAGTGCTGGATTTTTTAGAGTTTTAGACTTGCTGGATTTTTTGCAGGCCGAAACTTGCTGGATTTTTGCGATCCAAACTTGCTGGATTTTTCAGAGTTTCAGGCTCTACTAGACTTTTCAGAGTTTCAAACTCTAATAACTTTTCAGACTTCAAAATTCCAAAATTTTTGGAGTCATAAGGATCCATACTTAGCCATTTTTCCAAAGGCAAATTTTTTAGTTTTTCGGCATTTCGGCCTTTCAGCCTGCGAAAGAGCCGAAACTTTGACTCCTCCAATTTTTTATTCTAACACTTAGCAAATTTTGACACTTGGAGATTTTCAGAGTAGAGGTTGGGGTCTGAAATTCTGGGTGTTTCCAGTGAGATCACCTTTTTGCATGGAGTTTGAATTCTAGATCAGATGTGTGTCCAACTAGATTTTTTTTTTGAAGGACTAAGGCTCCCCTATTAGTTCTCACCGTAAGGAGAGCCTCAAATGAAGATTCCAAGGGAGAACTCCAAGATCAAGAAGAAGACTCCAGTTGCATGTGAAGAAACCCCATATTATTTCTCTTTCTTTTCTTGATGAGTTTGATCTCTCTTGCATGGACAGACTGATTGTAAATGGATTAAAAATCCATGCAAGTTATCTAGTATCAGTTAGCAATAGTTTTCCTTTAGAAATTTTTTAGTTTTAGTTCATTTTCATTAATTTAGAGTCTTTGATGCCCTAATTTTGGCATTCAGAGTTTGTAGATAAAAACTCTATATATTGTAATCAAAAGCAATGTAATAGGTCAAATTCTTAATACAATAAAATCTACATTTGGTGCTTCATTCGTGGTGTGTGAATTGCTGCTACCTATGTGAAATTAGTGGATGTATGCTTGCATTATTCATTATTTTCAAAGAGCCTCTTGTTTATTGTGATTTTGAATTCACATTTCTTTTAGTTGGAGTTTGTTGTTGTTTATTTACCTTGCTGTGATGAATGTGTGGAAGAGATCATCTTTGGGCTTTAAGATAAATCCATCTTATGGGTGCGCACACCTTGGTGGATTCATAATTTGATAGATTTTGAATATCTTGAATGAGTGAATTCATCTTCTCTCCAAACACTTACATTCGTGGGCTGTTGAATTGTGACTTGGTCTGATTTATGCTTTGTGGGTTTGTTCCAAATCTCTTCATCATTCAATTTGCATGGAAGGATTCACAACATTTTATGTCTGTAGGATTTCATTTTTGCAATTTGCTTCATTTCTCGCTACTTTTCTCTCTTTAAATTCTAAAAATTGACATCTTGAAAATACAAAATTGAATTTTACTTACAACACCCATATTTTAAAATGGAAAATACCAAAAAAGAACTAAAGCATTTTGTAGTTTGATGTCTTGAACATACCAGCAAAGGCCTCCTCATGAACATTTACATTTATCTTCAACCGAGTAATGAAGTAGGTTGTGACCCGACCCTAGAGAACCTTGGGAATAACATCGCTATTCTTTCAAGAGAGGAAACTGAATCTTGAGATCCTAGCAAGTTGGCTTGTGTAAAAAAAATGCTCAACAAATTTGATGAAGTACAGAATGCTTGAGAGACTTTACACTGATTTTTGATCAAGATAAGATCTAAGGGCTGGCCTTTAATCTCTAAATGGAACCTCACTTAAAGAAATTATTCAGCAACTTCAAGTTTTCTTAGTTGCTAAGTCTCCAAAAGGAACCATGGTTATTATGATTAGGAAAAAACCAAGTCAAGTTAGTAGTGGGTGATGTAATCACCTAAAAATGGTCACCTAAACCCTAGACCCCCAATCTCAGCAATTAATCAAGAAACTCTAATCTTGATTAAACCTAAGTCCTAAATCAAACAGGCAATTATTGAATTCAAACTGATCTAACCTAAACCCTAGGTCCTAATCGATCATCTTACTTGATTAATTAATTAATTCCTAAAATCAAATTACATTGTCAAATATATCTTATGTTAATTATTTAATTGATATTATGACATATTAATTAAATAAAAATTACAAAATTGTCAATTAAATAAAAAAGGAATTAAATTAATTATAAAAACATAAATGTGCATCCAAAATGAATTAATTTATTAAAAATGCATATGAAATCATCTAATTTAGTTGACTGATTATCAAAATGGAAACAATCCAGTTCCACTCAATTAACTGATTCTCCACTGAGTATCAAAATGGAAACAATCCAGTTCCACTCAGTTAACTGATTCTCTACTGATTATCATTTTAGAGACATTTTAGTTAACTGTGAACTGATTTTGGAAGTTTCCAAAATAACTAATTAGTTAGTTCGGTCAACTGACTCTCTCGACCAATCAAATCACTTTCACATGGATTGTGCTTCTTCAATCGAATCTGAGCCGCTCTTTTTGTTCGATCTCGACCGTCGATTCAAGAGAGATTTCTATAAAAGAGAAACTATTTTCCTTCACAAAGGATCCTAACTTTTAATTAATGTTATTATACTGCATTTTTATTTAGCATTCTTAGCATTCTCTCATTTAGCTAATATTTTTTTTTACTTTCAATTCAAACAAATCAATCTAATTTAGAGCACACTTTGATTTGGTGTTATTAAAATGAATATCTCACATTTCATTTAGTGCTTCTAAAACTAAATCTTAAGTAGCTTGGATGAACAACAAATTTACACTCATTTAGATTAATCAGAGCATTTTAATTTTAGCATATAGATTAAATCCTTCATTTAGGTTAGTGTGTAGTCACTGAGCTTGCAATGATCTGAGAGCAAGCTCATACTCCTACCTTTTAGAAGGCAACAGGTCGATTCATTCACACATGCAGGATGAATTAATCTATATTCATTTCTATATGTGATTGAAGAGAAATGACCATGTTGAAGTGTATGACTAAATTAGAGGCCCACATTTAGCTATCACATTTCTGGCACCCACCGTGGGGCTCGAACCCACGACCACAAGGTTAATTTTGTGAGTTTTGTGATAAATTTCTGAGCAATTTTTCCAGAAATCTGACTGATGTTTTCATTAGTATGTGCACTTATGACATAATACAGATCTGAAATATATATTTTTAAAAATTTATTTGAGTTATCTTTCATTTTCAATTGGTTTGAATTAATTTCATTCAAATTTGCAAAAATTATGGTCATTTTAGTGCAGACTAGTCAAATCTGATTTTCCAAAAATCTGACTGATGTTTTTATTGGTACATGCACTTATGGGATGACATAGATCCAAAATTTATATTTCTGGAAATTTATTTGAGTTATCTTTCATTTTCAGTTGGTTTGAATTAATTTCATTCAAATTTGCAAAAGTTATGGTCATTTTAGTGCAGACTAGTCAAACCTAATTTTCCAAAAATTTGACTGATGTTTTTATTGGTACATGCACTTATGGCATGATAAAGATCCAAAATTTATATTTCTAGAAATTTATTTGAGTTATTTTTCATTTTCAGTTGGTTTAAATTAATTTTGTTTGGATTTGCAAAAGTTATGGTCATTTTAGTGCAGACAAGTCAAACCTGATTTTCCAAAAATCTGACTAATATTTTTATTAGTACATGCACATATGAATTGATACATATCCAAAATTTATATTTTTGGAAATTTATTTTAGTTATCTTTCATTTTCTTCTGGTTTGAATTAATTTCATTTGGATTTAAAAAAGTTATGATTGATTTAGTGAAGACTGGTCAGAACCTAATTTTTATGACAACAGGTTTTTCGATTATCAAATGATATATTATCTTTGACTAACCTGATTTTCTAACACATGGGATTGACAAGCTGTGTGTTTTGTTTTTTTATGGATTTTTATAACAGTGGGTTGCATGCGTAGGAATAGGTAAGGTTTTTATAATAGTGGTTTTCCAGACGTTGAAAAAGAAGACTAAAACACAAACTACTCACGAATTCATTTTGCAGGTTGCCTTTGATCGATAGAACACAAAATAGTGTGCTTGCATCTTGTTTTTGATTTCTTAAAATAGGAACCCACATGTAGGACTTATTAAAATGAAATTTTTTTTGTTGTTTTAGGAATGACAATGATGTCAGGAAACTATGCTCTCGCCCTTTTGGGATGATCAAAAATCCAGAAACATTATTGTCATTTTCTTATTCTGCTTGAAGTGTCTTTTAGTTTTGTA